>JAHWFO010104621.1:232-32983 GCA_023313115.1 Rhysida immarginata | reverse complement strand
TTGTCTCGGCCAATTTTAAAATATTTTATTAAAGAATAGAAGAAGAATAGATAATTAATGGAGTAAATGTTGTATTCCCATATGTAATGTTGAATTATATGTGAACCCTTATAAATGTTTGATACTGAATTTCTGTCTATTCAAACAATGAATAAATGGATAAATAAGTGCGTGTAACCTTTTACTAATTCTAATTTTCATATAAATGTGTTCGCGCGCAAAATCGGTATTGTGTCGAGGAGGGGGGGGGGGGGTTCGGAGCTCTTAAACAACTCTTGGACAATGGCTCAAGTACAACAATAACACATTAATAGCTAAGCACCCGCCATCCCGTCTTGTCATCTGTAGTGAGCAAGGGGGTGACGTTTACTTATTAAGCTAGAGAGTAGATAGGCTAACCCACAATTTAACAAAAGAATCAGCTCTAAAATCAAAATATCAACTTAAAAAGATGTATCATATATCTTAAGTGTGAATCGATTGCTTATATATTGTCTGGAATAAACTGTAAACATCGTTATAATCTTGTTCGATTTATCATGCGTGTAAAATGTCTACTTCTGATAAAATTTCTCTTTATTTATTTCTTTATTCGAGGAAGTTAGATTCTCCTTTCAGTACTAATCCGGGAACAATAGTTAAGACAGGTTCCATTCACAAGGGAAAAAGGTTGACTGGGTTTGTTTAGCTTTCTCTGATTGTCTAGGTCACCAGCTGGTCAAGCTTATCAAATGGAATGTCGGGTATAAATCTTGAAAGGAATAAAAATTTTCAAACTGTTTCTTAAATAATAATAACAAATTAACTCTAGAGGAGTGAGGATTTCTATATTAAATTCCTATTTAGAACATGAATCATTATCTTAGTCTCATAATCGGAAATATCTCTTAAAACTGAAGAAAATTTAAGCATGAGTTGTATATGGTCTCAATAGATGGTGTTATTTCCTGAGGCTCTTCCTGTTCGAACCTTCCATTACGTTCTTCTGCTCGGACCAGCCGAAAACAAAACAACGTGTTATTCATACACTGCCACAAGGAATATTACCATCACTAATAAACGTTTCTATTAGGAATGAAGTGTTTGTTTCATGTAAATACTTTCAAAATGTTATAGCAATCGGTTCTTCTGATTGTTCCTATGATGTCGATGCATAATTTTACACGTAAGCATTAGAATACTTATAAATATTAAAGGACAATAGAATTCAAGAACTGGGGCAGGGTAGCTAAGCCTACCTCCGAACTATGGAATTCAATGTCATAAAATCTACTTACTGATTCTGGGTTAACTTCTCTCGCTCTCTGTTAGTCTAACGAGGGTTGAAGAGGGGGGGGCGACGTCTCGCGACCTCTCTACAACGACTTCTAGTCCGCTCCCGTCGGTGCACTCTAGGAGGGATCACTACATTTTAAATATCTCTCGGGCCCTATTGATCTGTTTGAGCATAAATTCACTGTATTAATTGTATACCAAGGCCTTAAATTTGTATGAATCACACCTCTTCACTCGGAAAAGCAATCTGTCTTGTTTCACAGTTTCTGGGTGATTGCTCGATTCTGTAATTCTTAATTTTGCTCCAACCATAAAAAATTTCTCGGGAACTACCCCTTCGACACAATACTGTAACTTAATTCTAAATTGTCTGTTAAACTATAACGACGCGCACGCGCTCGCATGAGCAACATTATTAAATGCCAAAACTAGTCTGAAAGAAAAACATTATTCATTAGCTTCTTCGGGATGACCATGAAAAGGGCATCGATTATAATTCAACTTCTCAAAAAATTTGTTATACACAATACAATGTCCAAGTCGCTACCTCCCGAAAGTTTGCACCTGTACCCCACTAACCTTAGTAGTAGGTAACAAGCAACTCCAGAAGGCAACGGCTTCCATGTTTAACTAAACAGTTTAATTTTCTAATGATTAATGTCACAAAATGTTGCTATTACTTCTATACTACAATATCTGTATCACCAAATATTCCACAGTCACAAACTTCAACTCTCTGGAATCAATACGATTCAAAGTCAATCCAAGGCCACAATAATGCTAATCATAAGATGAGTTTCTCATAATGTAAATAAAACTACAACTACTATTCTGACGCACTACTGCTCTACTCATTTATTCTGCGCATTATCCTTGGGTAAAACCTAAATGTTCGCAGACTATGGCTCTAATTATTCTACAGATAAGTTCTGAGAGGGGAGGGGTACCAACAGTCTCCGTAGAGGCTGGAGCGGAAAGGGTTTCTATCAGGGCGGCGACTTTATGGCGTTCGCCGGAGCTCGGCACGCGGTTGTCTTCGTTCAGACGAACTTCTTCCCTTTCCACGGTTGCTGGTTGTCTCAGTAATTCGTCTATGACGTTAGCGTCATCTCCGGGTGGGTTTCTTTCGAATATTTCAGTGGTTCTTTTATCTTGAACGGACGGCAAAACCCAAGGCACTTCGGGAACGCTTCCTCTCGAACGCAACATATACGGATGGGAGGGGGGTGCATTTACTGCTCTCCCGGTCTCGTTGCTTCCTCCTGGGACGGGTGGTGGCCTCGCTGGCTCCACATTCGGCTCGGCTGCTGGCATCGCATGGGGCGGTAGGAACGAATCCTCTTCGGGACAAGTCGACGGCGCCTGGGGCTCGGGTGGCGCGGCTACTGGAGCTCGGACTCGTCTTTCCCTGCGACGTGGCTCTTGGGGCAGGTCTCCTATCTTCGGCTTTATTCGATTAGCATGGACGACCTTAGTTTTTCCCGTTTTCACATGTTTGATCAGGAAATTAACCGGGGAGTACTGGTCCACTATCAAATAGGGTCCTTCATAAGTGGGGTGTAACTTTTTCACCAGTCCCGGTTTAATCTGTGGGACCGCTAAATAGACGAGGTCGTCAACCTTAAATGAATAAGGCTTGTGACGCCTGTCATGATATTTTTTCCTTTTCACCTCCTGTTCTTCTCGAATTTTGTCCACAAGATCGAACGCATTCTTGATGCGAGCTTCAATTTCGCATCCGTAATTTTTGTCAACGCCATAATATGGTCTTCTCGGTGCGGTGATGATATCACCAGGGAGGATGGGATCTCTCCCATAAAACAATAGAAATGGGCTTTCTCCTAATGACGAGTGTGGACTGGAGTTATACGCAAACATACAGAACGACAACCATTCTGGCCAGTCTCTTTGACTTTTTTCTACGTAGTGACGTATCATCTGTATCAAAACCTTGTTCAGTCTTTCGACAATTCCGTTTCCGGCGGGATGATACGCTGTGGTGAACAGTTTCTTAATACCCAAAATCTTGCAAACTTCTCGTAAAAGTTCAGAAGTAAAGTTGGACCCTCGGTCGGTCAACAATTGGATTGGAATGGAATGACGATTAAAAACACTGGTGACTAATGCTTTAGCCACTGTTTTCGCAGTTTGATCCATCAATGGAACAGCTTCCGAATATCTCGAATAATGGTCTGTGACCACTAAAATGTATTTATAACCTTCATAAGAGGTGGTAATCGGCCCCAGAATGTCGGCGGCTATACGGTAGAATGGATGTTTCACTGGTGGAAAACTTTGTAACGGCTGTTCTTTACGTTTAGGTCGAGCTGCATGAAGCTGACAACTTTCACATTCAGCACAATATTTCTGAATATCTGCACGCATAGTTGGCCAATAATATTGTTTGTCAATTTTGACTCGCATTTTCTTTGATCTGATGTGTCCACTGGATGGAATATCGTGAAAAAGATACAAAACGTGGTTTCTTAAACTATTCGGAATGACAACTTGTTCCCAAATCTCCTTTCCATCTTGTGATCTTTTTATATGGTACAATACGTCTTCATCATCCATGAAAAAGTTTTCTTCCTTGTCTGGCCAATCGGGAGGGGATGGTTTCACGCCAATGCCCTTGAAATAGTCTCGAATCCCTCTCCACTCCTTCTCTAACTGCTGTTCCCTGGCTATTTCCTGCTTACATATCAGCGGCTCGTATTCTGCCACTGCTGAGATAGGAACTCGTGAGAGGCCATCGGCATTTGTGTTTTTAATGCCGGGTTTGTGTATAATGTCAAAATTAAATTCGGATAACGACAACGCCCAGCGGGCAAGTTTCGAAGTCGGGTCTCTGAGATTGAATAGCCACGAAAGAGGACGATGATCACTTTGTAATGTGAATCTATTTCCGTACAAGTACACTCTAAATTGCTTAACGGCATACACTACTCCCAAGCATTCTTTTTCGATCACCGAGTAATTCAGTTCACTCTTTTTTAACAAACGACTGCAATACGCAATAGGGTGTTCCTTTCCATCGAAGCGCTGGGATAATACTGCACCTAACGCATACGAGCTAGCATCTGTTGCGACTATAAATGGTTTAGAAAAATCCGGACTCTTTAATATTGGTGCTGAAACTAAGAGTTGCTTAAGGTTTAGGAATGCTTTCTCTACTTCATCGGACCAAATGAAAGGTGTGTCTAATTTAGTTAATTCAGTTAATGGCTTTGCAATGGCACTGAATGATTTCACATGCCTGCGGTAATAATTTGCCAATCCTAGAAAAGATTGAATTTCTTTAACGGTTTTCGGCCTTGGAAAATTTTTTACTGCTGTGATTTTCTCTGGATCGGGAGCAATACCATGCTCCGAGACAACATGACCTAAGAATTTAACTTCGTCATTGAGAAATTGACACTTACGAGGTTTGAGTTTGAGATTTGCTTCCTGTAACCTTATAAACAACATCTTTAAACTGTCTAAATGTTCAGCGAATGTCTCATTAAATGTAATGAAGTCATCTAAGTAACAGAGAATACGGTCCTGTAGACCTCTGACTATGAAATTGGCGGCTCTTTGCCATAGAGCTGGTGAATTGTTTAAACCCATAGGCAATCGCTTAAACTGAAATTTCGCGTCCGGGGTACTGAACGATGTTTTGGCGGAATCACTAATTTCAAGTTGAAAATAGCCTTGATTCGCATCTAATACACTGAAATATTTCGCCTTTCCTAGCTGACTCAAAGTTTCGTTCACATTGGGTATCGGAAACGAGTCAACAGTTGTAACCTTGTTCAATCTACGATAGTCTACAACGAATCGATAAGACCCATCCTTTTTCTTTACTAATAAAGCTGGTGCATTCCAGGGGCTAGAGCTGGGTTCAATGACCTGATGCTTTAACAAGTTATCTATCATTTCCTTCATGATACCTCTCTGTGAATAAGGAATTCTGTATGGGGGCTGAGCTACAGGGGGGGATGACCCAGTATCAATCCTGTGGTGTTCGATCTTACAGCATCCCAGGTCCCACTCATGATGCGAGAATGCCCCATTAAATTCATACAACAGGTTTTCCAATGGTATTCTTTTGTCAGGTGTTAAATGGTCTAAATGGAATAATTTCAAAAATTCTCTTTTTGTTAATTTAGTTTCTTTTCCTTCTTCTATGGAAGAACTTAGTTCCACCTTCTCCTCCTCTGCCTCGCTCAGATGCCCAATGGTTTTATCTGCCGGTATTGTAATGGTCTCTCCTGAGTAATTTAATATTCGAATTGGAATCGTATCCCTTTGCGATACTTTGACTAGCACTTTTGCTGCTAACAACCCTGACTCTGAAAGATCTTTTGGCTCCAACACTCCTATGCGCTCTTTATACTCCTGACTCGCCAACCTGCCTTCACAAACAGACTCTGAATAAGGGGGAATGGAAATTTTGCTTTTACTACGAACAGGAACGGTATCCATAAATGCTCTGATGTTTGTAATTTCCGAGGCGCCAGCCCTACAATCTATTCTCGATGGGATACCCACGAATGGGATGTCCGTATCTCTCGCCTGTAACAATCTATCGTGAAAATTGATGACAAATGCGTACTTGGAGAGTGCATCTCTGCCTAATATAGCTTGATACGGTATTTCTTTTCTTCTCTGCCAAATATAACATTTTAACACAAACTTTTTGTTACCAAATTTGAATTTAATTGAATATATTCCAGTAGTGGGGAAGTTATGCCCTGTTACTCCAACCAATTTTATAGCGGGTTCTCTAACCTTGGTAACTTTATACCCCAATTCAATTATTTTTTGCAATACATCCTCACCCAATAGAGTAACTTTTGCTCCACTATCAACCAGGAATTTTACTTTCACCTCTCCCAATGTGCCTTCAATCATTAATTCTCCGGGATCCTCCGAAATGTGTGCCATCTGTAACGTTTCTCCTGCCTCTGTTTCCTTCTCCTCCTTTCCTTGGGGAGGGGGGCTGATCGCACGCTCGTGTGTCTGAGTCGCCTTTGTTAATTTGTTTCCCCTTTTTTGCTCTTTTTGTAACCTTTCCTTGCAATAACGGATCGAATGCCCTTCTTTTGAACAATAATAACAGTTTACTCTGTGAAACGCTTTATTTACGCAATCCTTTCTTTTATGCCCTTTTAAATGGCAATTATAGCAGATGATCTCTACACGCTTTCTTCGCATGCCTCGCCCTCGCTCTGCGGTCGAACCTCGGCCTAAATGCGGCGGATTTCTCCGTGCGGGCGGTCGGTAATACTCGCTCGGCCTTCTTTCGCTTACAGTGCGCTCTCGGTAGGTATTCGTGCTTTCTTTTCTACGCAATCTGTCCTCTATACGCCGACTAATTTGTTCCTCTACTTCTGGGCTCAATGACACAATGGTTTCTTTCTCAACTGAATGGAAAACATAACCTTCTAAACCCCATTTCTTAACAATTTCCTCTTCTTCCTCCGCTTGTTCTATTGCCTGTTTAAAATTCTCTGGTTTCTTAAACATAACGACTCTTCTTACTGGTGGCAACAATCCTTCCACAAAATGCTCTAATATTTTTTCCTCTAAAATTTCTTGAGCATATGCACGCTTTATTTCTACTAGCGCTCCCTCTCCTACTATCTTATGCATCGTTTTATTTCCTAGACTCTGTAACCGTGTTGCATACTGGCGGACTGATTCTTGTACACCTTGTTTACATTCTCTAAATAATCTTTCATTTTCTCCTCTCAACTCCTTTCCAAATCGCTCTTTCAATGCTTTTCTCAATGCTTCATAGGTATTTACTGATTTCATCTCTCCATCTTCCCTACAATAGAAATGTGCGTCCCCTGTTAGCTTAATTTTAGCAACATTATATCTAGTTTCCGCTCCCCAATTCATTACTTTTCCAATTTCATCTATTCGCAAAAAAAATTCCTCTGGATCCGTAGATCCATCATATGGCTTTATTTCGCCTGCTAGCGCAAATGACTGCAACACAGGGGCTTGATTCATCTTGACTTATTTTGTTAGCTTATCTCTAATATAATAATTTACCAATAGTGCCTTTCTTTCGTCTCAGGTCTTAATTTTGCTTTAATAATTACTTCACAAATGTAGGCATGTAATTAATGCAACTATTATGCCTATGTAAATACTCTTATTTGAATATGCCTAATTAAATCGCTACAATATCTTGATATCCTGCTATCCTGCGTCAATTTAGTAGGAAAATGGGTCTATAATATCTTGATATCCTGTCGCACTGCGCCAATTTAATGTAGGATTCCTGGGGATAATATTCATAGAATTATGGTCGAGTAATTTATTATAATTATGTTAGGTAAAAGACTGCGCCAGTGGATTATACTTTCCACAAAGTGTTTATGATAATTTAGGGTTTATCCCACTTACATTAAAGATACCTCCGCTTAAACAGGCCCGGCCTAGAGGAAAGAATAGGCACTTAGACTGACTTAACAATTTAACATATAATGTTTATTCAATATTCAACAAATGTATATAAAACAATATTGTATGGAAGGTAATGCAAATGATAATAATAATTTAAGATATGAATTTCAACTTAGTCAAGCTCTAATTAAGATTCAAGTCAAATGATACAATTTGTAATTAAGAAATGACTTGTGGCAATATGACTAATTATACGTTTCAATGAGTAATCATAATTCCAAATAATAACTTAGTAATTAAATTATGTGGCATACAACAGAATGATTATCAATTAAGGACTCTTTAGACTAAACTTATAAGACAATGATCAGAAGTTCTTGATATAACAATAATGATATATTAGCAATAGTAATATGTAAATTAGGTATGAATGTAATTCTCAATTATTCGATTATACAATTTATATCTCAAGGAAATTCGGGTTATACTGAATTTAGAAATATCTAGTGATAACAATGTTCAACAGGAACTCTAATTATAAATAGTTCTATTTCTCTCGGAATGTAAAATACAAATATGGCTTTAATAGCTCCGAAATAATAATGAATGTAAACTACTGACTGAGCAATCTGCTATATTGTTACTGAATAAAGATCTGAACGTAAGACTTTAATAAACACAATTAAACAATTAACTGGATAAAATACGGAATTTAGATTAAATTAATCAGGGTTCTTTACGTATTATATGACTGTTCTAAGTTACGTTATAATTGTCCTTCCCACAGTTTGATAGAATAATCCTTCCCAAAATATGGATGTAATATATGAAATAGAAAGAATGAAATCATGTGAGGAATTAAAGAATTGGCCATTGAGACATTAAATTGGAAATGGGCTACCGTGTCTTCTCAATCTGTCCGCTCTTGGATCTCTCTCGTCCTCTCTGCTACAACAGCTTGGCGGGAGGGGGGGTCGTCCTCGTCCAACGGAGTGGCTCACAGGAAGTTCGTCTCTGGCTTCTTGTACTGGATCTGGGTACTCCACGGGGCTCGGTACACATTCTTGCAACATCCCTCGCAAACCATGAAATTATTGGAATTGATGACGCTGGTTCTCAGCTCGATAAAAACTCTTCAAAAACACCTCGATAACGCGAGCTAACTAAATTTCAATCTGACGGTTACATTTTCATTAAACTACAACGCAAACTGGATTAATACTACAATTTTAAACTTCCCATCTGGAATCTAAGAATTACCAGATGGAGGCCGAATTAGTATATATATTTATGAGTCGTTCGCCGCACACTTGGCTACGGGAATCGTTACATTGCTACTGACTAAACTCTTTTACTTAGCATCTCAGAACTAACAATTTCGATGTTCGATAGGCAATCAAACATCGGCATCCACGTGATCATTCCCTGTTTCTTTCCTCTCTTCAAGATCCAAAGTTCAATCCTTACATTCATCTTTCTTGCTTTCTATCCGTTCATCCGGTTTCCAATTCATTTGTCCTACACTGCCCATATAATATCTATCCTTGAATATGATTCTAACGATCAAAACAAGCTGTGTAAACTGACTCTTACTTTCTCCCTCTGACAAACCTTAAAACGTGGCTCCATAACAAATCCCTACACCTACGCATAAAAAATATTTAAAACAATTAATACTTTATTTAATTCTTTCTCTGCATAAAAACTCTTCTAAACTTTATATAAACTCTTAATTTCTGAATCTAAATAGACAATCCTGAACGCGAATAATAAAATAGCTCATTTGCATAAATAATCTGAATATTCAAATTCTAGCTAATTAATTCTCAAAACCTTACAATATTTTTGCGTGCAACCATAAGCTGAACAAGAATATACCATTTCATTTCTGCCTCTATTTTTATGCTCGAAGATCTATTATGCTTGGGAAATAAACCTTACCCCTTCTATTTCTATGCTAGGAGGAACAACCTTCTTATCACATCACACCTAAGGCTTGGCCGATTAGTGTGTAGGGGTATCAAGATGCCTAAGTCATGTGACCTAACTCTGGTGCCATAGAACAAGAGGCTATGCCGTCTCTATCTATTTTCATGCTCGAAGCTCCCAGCCAATAGAATGATGTCAATTCATTTATCCTTTGTTAGTGGCATTCCTTTTAAATAATTCAGCTACTGGAAAAAGAAAAATAGACATTAGTCACCATTATCCCCATTTGTATGGAGACCTTTGATTCACCCTGTACACTCTCCCCCAGAGTGAAAGGGGTCCAGTCACGTGATTAGGATATTTGCTTTTTGACACAATCACTATTCTTACCACCTATCATTTTCAATTCCCAAACCAACATATGAATACTGGACCTCGAAACAACACTATGGTGAAACTCTGGCAGCTATACGGTCCATCTATTTTATCTTGGCAGCTGACCCAATATGCTGCCATGGGTAATAGGGGAGTATTAACTAATAGCATTTATCAAGGTATCTTTATTTTATGGTAACCTAATCAAATCCCCTTAAGCCACGCTGGCTTTAAATCCTGCTTTGACCTAATTCAGCTTCTTTTTGTAACTGGAAATTACGTCGCATAGTGTTTTGCTTGATAGGCATGTTTTATGCGCTGTGAATTACTACTAAGTGAATGAAACTACTATTTGTAAAAAACAAGTGTTGGCAAATGGAGACTAATGTGATTGGCTGAATGTGAACAATGACGTTTATCTCTCAGTTTCATACATAATTTTTACCAATTTATTTTTACCTCTAATAAAATAAGTAGAAATAATAATAATCCAATACAATAGATATGTATCAGTGCTAGCTTCTGTGGATCAGTAGGTTGTCTAACCATATTAAATGTGAAGGAAATGTTCAGTTTGCATGTTAATTTTAAAATCAGAGGGGAAGTGAAAACCCTCTGTGAGATATGTTACAATATTTTACGTTTTCAATCAAATGGACACCAAAAATCCGTCTTGCTCATAAAAAATTTCCCTGGCAGTAAGAAGGCTTTTCTCAATCAACAAGGTTCAGGCTTCCTATTACTGCTTCTTCTCGGAAGTGGTGCAGGTCCAATACTGAAGAAATTGATTAGCTAAGACAATGCAAAAATTTGTTCTTTATCCTGCACACGAATACAGCTGGCTCATGAATGCACATGAGCACATAAGGCCTGTAAACAATTAAATTCACTTCCTGTTGATATACCTTTGAAAGCAGAACAAAGAGCCATGATCAAAATATAAACGAAATTTAAAATTCGCCTGTTCATAAAAATACATCAGAAAACAAAGCGTTATTTACGTAGATGCGCTACAAAAATACTTGAATACCAAGAAATGGTCAACCGGATCGAATAAGCGGCAGGGAAATGGTTTAGAAAACAGCAAGCAGTCCGTCATCTACAACACAGAGAAATGATCCTTGTTTTGGACCCATCAACCAGTTACAGATGATATAGCATCAGAAGATACCATTGAAGACGAAAGTGCTGAAGAAATTCACCTGAGAAAATGCTGAAGAAATTCACCTTCGAGAGACGACGTTTTGAACTAAAGCTCAACATATATAGGCTTGTTAAACATCTTCAGAAATCATCTGCTGGTCGTCTCGAGGTATCGTCTCAATCGCAGGCTGTTCGATACCTGGTTCATGATTTAAAAATGTAATTGACGACGTCATGATGAGTGAACTCACTAATGCATTAAAGACTATTAAAATACCGAATGAATTGATCCCCATTCCACTCTACAGAGCAGAGGAAGCCGTGTAAGTACACCTTTTGCAACAGCTGGCCCTTCACCTATGCATACACGCAGTAAGAAACAACTTTCGTTACTCGATCTGACTTGAGTGACATTAAAATTATTATTAATGTTCTCTATAAAACAAACTCTAATCTCATTATTGTAATAAAATTACTTCATAAACTCATGTTTGTAAAAATTGCAACACTTAGAAGGAATGACGCGATTGAGCTCCAATTTTCAGTTAGTGCAAATTATAGGGTGTTATGCAAATGATTAAAATTTCAGTAACCACGCATGCGTGGGCTGACAGCGCCCTCTGAACTGCTGCTGAAACAGTATAAATACAGGGCTATAGCAGGAAGTTGTAAATAGTCAATGTTTATCTGCTAGTGGTAAACGTTAGGTGAGACGTAATGATGCCTCTTCAATGAAAGAGGGCGAAATTTTACCAACTTATGCAGTTTAACGGGGGAGAATCATCGGCCTTCGTGAAGGAGGATATTCCTTTCGTGCAATAGCAGCTCGTGTGCAGCGTAACAGCAGCACAGTGATGTGAGTTTGGAAGCAGTGAAACGAAGAGAACTGGACAACTCGTAAAACGGGAGTGGACGCCGAAAGGCGACATCAACGCGCGATGATAGACACCTGGTACGCATGGCGCTGACAGTTGGCAGCACATTGCTCCATGGCTACAGGTGTATCGTTGACTGCGTGGAAGAACTCCTTTATACAGGGTCTCCCTGATGCAAAACCATCGACGCCTGCGGCTGCAATGGGCTCATGGACGTAGAAACTGGGGTGCAGATTGGTAACAAGTGGTTTTTTTCTAACAAATCCCGCTTTAATCTGTGGTACCATGATGGTTGCATTCGTGTTAGATGCTATGCCAATGAACGCTATCTTCCGTCGTGCATTATCGAATGTCACAGTGGATGAACACCCACAGTTATGGTGTGGGGAGCGATTGCATATCATAGACGATCTCAGCTGCTACGAATTGTGAGTAATCTTAACAGCAATCGGTACGTCAGTGAAGGAGCCCGAACTCGTTCCTTTCCTTTATGGCATTCCTGGAGCAATCTCTCAACAGGATAATGCCTGCCCAAAGGCCGATGATTCTCTTCCGTTGAAACTGCTTAAGTTGGTTGAAACTGCAAGGAATGTTCAAGACTTCTTTTCAGCAGCTTCTTCCTTAGCCTGCTTATTCGTCGGACATGTCGCCCATTGAACATGTGTGGGATTTCGTTGGTAGGAATCTCGCTCGTGATCCTCGTCCTACAGGTTCTACAGATGAACTTTGTGCACTCATACAAACAAAATGGAATGCTCATCCCTAGGCAGACAATCAAAATCTGTTTGACTCCATGTCACGTCGCATAGCAGCACTTATTGCAGCTCATGGTAGCTACATCAAATACTGATTTCGGACACTTATTATTGATTTTTTGCTTTGAAAATCTAACCATTTATTTGTACCAATACAAGTCGTTTGTGTATTAAATTTCATTTAATTCTCATGATTCCTTCATGGTGTTGCAATTTTTACAAACATCAGTTTATATATCGGGTGGGCAAGAAATAACGTGAGGTGTTCAGAGCTCGCTAGCGGAAATTCTATTAGACCAAATGCAGTACATTTTGGTGTATATACTTAGTGGAACATGCAGTTTCGATTTCTGCAAAAAAAAAAAAATAGTACCAAAAGTCGCTATAGGGGGCGCTTATTTCAAGAAAACAATGAATACATTTGCATAAGCGCATTCCGTGTTGAGCAATCATGACAATAAAAGGCAAGGCTGAGGATTTCCCATCATCCACGAACGAATGGCCTGACGATGACGCTTACTCTGCCTGACCGGGCGTTATTAGTCAAGTTGTTTTATCAGAAGAGCGACAAGGCAAGTGCTGCCTTTCGTGAATTCCGGCGACTGAAAACGTTACGAAGAGGACCGATGAGCATAACTAACTTGCGGAAAATGATTGAACGATTTGAATCTACCGGAACTCTAGGAGTGCAACCAGGCCGGGGACGCAAACGAATCAGGCAGCAACACGTTGAAGAAGTTGCAACTGCTGTTGTGGAACAGGAGATGACTACTGTGCAGGGTACCAGCAGTGCACACGCAATAGCACGCCAAACAGATATCCCATATTCGACGGTGAGGAAAATATTGCATAAGATACTGACATTTTATCCCTATAAATTCACACCTGTTCAACAATTGCTTCCTGGAGATGAACGTACCCAAACTGACTTTTCGTTGAGATTTTTAGCACATATGGAAGTGGATGATGCATGGCCATGGCAAATTTTATGGAGTGATGAGGCACATTTTTATTTGAATGGTGATATCAATACCCACAACTGCCGTATTTGGGCTGCATCAAATCCACAAGAGTGTCTGCCAACTCCTATGCATTCACCGAAACTAACAGTATGGTGCGGCTTTACTGCTTCTTTCATCATCGGCCCGTACATTTTTGAAGAAATCCGTCCCCGTGGACCGGTGACTTGTTCCGTCAATTCTGCCAGGTATGCCGATATGCTTGAGAATTTTGTGATACCACGATAACAGGAAAAGGGTTGTTTGGATTCTACCATTTTTATGCAGGATGGTGCGCCACTGCACATCGGACGTCAGGTGCAACAGATCTTGCGAGAATGTTTTTCAGACAACAGAATAATTAGTCGTGCATTTCCCTTGGTATGGCCACCGAGGTCGCCTGATCTCAACCCTTGTGATTTTTGGTTATGGGGATATTTGAAAAGCCTTGTGTATCAAGCACATTTTCCTGACCTCTCAACCTTAAAGGATCAAATAACGTTACATATGAGATTAATTAATGCAGATATGCTGCGAGCTGCCATAGAAAATGTCGTGTACCGCATGCAGCTATTGGAACAACACACTGGTGGTCATATTGAAACACATTTGTAATTAAAAATAAAACATTGTTTATTGTTGTTACTAAAGTTGTTTTGTACGGTATTTGTTCATTTGAGAATTAGGTATTCATTGTTTTCTTGAAATAAGCGCCCCCTATGGCAACTTTTGGTACTTTTTTGCAGAAATCGAAACTGCATGTTCCACTAAGTATATACACCAAAATGTACTGCATTTGGCCTAGTAGAATTCTCGCTAACGATCTCTCAACACCTAACGTTATTTCTTGCCCACCCGGTACTTTAAACCAACCATGTTTTTTGACTCTATTTCCAGTAATTTAAGAGCACTCCCAAAAAATAAATGACATACAATTTGTAACATTTCAAATCAAAATTGTAATTCAAGATTAAAAAAATTTACATTTAATTTTTGAAAGATTTAAGAGGGAGACATACAGTAAAATCAAGTTACAATGTACTCCAAGGGAACTGGAATTTTGTACTTTAATCTGAGGTGTACGTTATTCTGAAACTGGGGGGGGGAGGCTTGTGAATGATGCATATACACTTTACAGTATGTGCATAGAAAAACATACGAATACATGAAGTGCAACATTTTATTTTATTCAGTAAAAATACAGAATACATGTTGTATTACAGTTGATTAACTTTTAAAAAAATCGGTAATGACTGTCTGCTTTCTTTTCATAACTTAAAGTTGAGACAGGCGTTACCTCTAGTTCTAAACGGCCATTTCCATCTTTGTCTTCCTGGTAACTCTCAATTTCATTTTGTTTTTGTGCCATGTTAAAACGAGTACACAGTGAGAAATATAAAAGTGCATGTTGTTTAAAACTAAAATGAAAATAAACAAACACATGGTGGTATGATCTTACCATACTGATGATGAGCAATCGTCCGTCAATTGAAGCCTTCACATCTCTTTGCCATACAGTACAGATCCCGACTGAGTTGTATGCGACATTAGACAATCGAACAGTGCAGGGAAAACGAAACGAGCGGTCCGAAAGCAACGATTTCACTGCCATACTCGTCCAGAAGGTAACCACGGGAAGTACACTGAACTAGGTAAGAAGCCAGATGAAACGTAGTTAAGTCATCCTGAGGATAAGATTGAGTCCTTTCCTATCAGGAGGAGCTAGGAGATCCGGTATTCTGAAAATATGGTCTTTTGGATATGGTCGAAAGTGATGTACAGGGTGGGACGAGGCCTGCGATGCCTAAGGAGGCTTCTAAAGCATACCTGCAACCAGAGGATTGGGATGGTCCTCCATTTTTGTAAGCAGCTTTTTCAGCAACTCCTGGACGTGATTTCCAATGGGAGGTATATCAAAATCGCCGGCAATATATTTTTTGCAACTCTCCTGTCAAGTTGGACAATCGTCCTCAAGGTAATGTCTTGGAAGGTTTGGAGGTCCTTCCATCTGGACTTACATATGGTTGCCCAGGTAGGCATACCATAAAGCAGGATAGTTCGGATAACCGTCCTGTATAGCAATAGTTTGCATTCCAATCCAAGCGCGCTGTTTTGCCCCAGAAGAGCTACCAGACTGAATTTTGCCTTCTTTGCCTTGTTGATGGCGTAGGAGACATGGTCGCCCCAATTTGGCTTGATATCTATTACCACTCCGAGGTATTTGTAATGCTTTACCCATTCGAGCTATTTAGCAGAAATGAAGAAAGGACTCGGGGGTTTCAAAGTTTCTTCATAATGAACATCGCCTTGCATTTGTCAATATTTAAATTGAGTCTCCACTTAGCAAACATTTCTTGCACAGATGTAAAGCCTTTTGCAACCGAGATATAACGTGAGCGGAATTGCGGTCAGTAGTCATGATGGACGCGTCGTCAGCGAACAGATTTAGCTTGCACTTTATAAAGGTTGGGAAGTGATGGATGAAAAAGTTGGACAGTGCAGGGCCCAGGACAGAACCCTGGGGAGCACCAGCATTGATGTCACAAGGGTTAGACAAGGAGCAGCCAACCCTGACACGAAATATCCTGTTCGACAGAAAGGATCTAATCAAGGCGATAAGAACGTCTGGAAATGCACAATTAATCATTTTGTATATCAGGCCTTTGTGCCAAACCTGATCAAAAGCTTTTCGGACATCTAAAAACACAAGACCACCATATTTAGCGCAGTTAAGAGAAGTGTTTAGATCTGCAACAAGCCTCCAGATCTGGAGTTGGCAGAAGTGACCTGGGCGAAAGCCGAATTGCTCTTCACGAACAAGATTGTTAGCCACACAGAAGTCGTAAGTTTCCTAAGAATGATGCGTTCCATCACTTTGGATAGCATAGGTAACAAGTTTATGGGCCTATAGCTGACAGGGAGAGCTGGGCTAAGACCAGGCATTGGTGTGGTAATGATAACAGACTCTTTCCACTTCACTTGACAAGAAAGACCTGTTTCCAGCAGTCATTCATGGCCATGGTAACAGTCGCAACAACATTAGGAGGCAAATTCTTGAGAGTACTATTTGTGATAGAATCAATATCTGCTGCTTTTCTGCTTTTAAGATGCCTGATGACATCGGAGAGTTCGTGAACACCAATAATGTCCTCACAGGTAGAAAGACGATGAGTGAGCTCATATGCGATGCATCCATCGTTGACAAGACGAATATTTGGGAAATTATCCGGGTTATCCTCAGTAGGAGTGGTAAATTGTTTTACCAGGGAGTCGGCGATCAGTTGAACCTTATCTTGATCACTGGTGACAGCATTGCCATCAGTGGTAAGCAGCGGCGACAAGGTAATGGGTCTGTTTCCTTTTAGAGCCCTTACAGTACCCCAAAGTGAGTTGTCCTGGACTTACAGGGACTTTAGCTTTTCGCTCCATCTTTGATTACGTAAAGATTTAACGTCTTCCTGGATCTTAAGAGCTAGCCTGTTGTATTTCGTCTTGAAGAAGGGAAGTCGCTTATGCTGCCATAACCTTCTTTAAGAATTCCGTTCAAGTATGAGATGCCTGATGTAAGTAGGGAGGTCAAGATGTCCAGGACGCTTTTGATCAGCAGTGAAGGCACTGAAAGTTGTAGCATCATTAATAACACGAGTAACAGAACTGATATTTGTACTGATATCCTCGTTGTCGATAATCTCCTTGTAAGGAATGCTATTTTCTCTAAGGATATCCCTAAAGAGTTTCCAGTCTTGCTTGGAGCGAAGCCCAATCTTCACATCGATGTTTAAACAATCAAAGATAAGCATCACTGGACGGTGGCCAGAGAATGAGTCGTCGACTGTGAATATATTATAATATATTATAATATATATATATAAATAGGGCTTGAAGAATGCTTTAAGAACTACAACGTCCAGCATGTCGCTGACAGGAGAGTGGTCGCAGTAATACGTGCCATCAAGGATTCCAGCAACGAAGGTGTCAGTCTCGTTTAGAGTATATCCATAGAGGATATTGCCATTTTGGTTGGAGCATTTGGAATTCCACGCAGGGTGTTTAGGATTAAATTTTCCTGCCATAACCAGTGGAACGGGCCCAGACAGCAGCTCATCAAGCTCACACGGTCGAAGCTTGTGCCTAGACGAATTATACACAGAGGTGAATTTAATTTCGCTGTGTCAGCGTCATTTATCATCACAGAAACAGTTTCCATTGAGTGAGACTCTCAGGATGATCACTGCCATCCTTGACAATGATAGCTGCTCCACCAAATGCTTGACTGGCGTTGTAACCCAGAGGTCGATCCTTTCGATAAACATGATAATCAGGAAAGTTGAAAGCTTGAGTTGATTTCTGGTGTGTCTCACACACGACAGCGATGTCGATATTCCAATTTATGAGGAAATTGTAATATTCGATGGGCTTCTGATAGATTCCCCTGGCATTCCATATATTGTAACGAAGCATTCCGAGGGTAATAATTATTGTTCTGTACTGCTGTCTGTCTATGGTCAGTTCTTAATTTCGTGGAACGCAACCTGTGGCGTACGTTGCCACTTTCATAGAAAAGGTTTAGAAGGTTACCCAGACTCCTATAAATTCTGCGCAATTGGACTGGATCGACGGCATCTGAAAGAGAAGAACTGGATGCGACCAAAGCATAAGTTCTACCATCAACCACTTTGCTTTCACGTATAATTATCAGTGGAAGCAGTCTAAGTGTTAATATAAGTACTGGAGACAAATTAGACAAGCCAATGTCCAAATAAAAGCTTTTTATTAAGTTATTAAATTGACTGACATACATATACGTCATTTGTAATCAATTACTTCTTGATTAATAATGAAAGTGAGAAATGAAATTCTAAAAGTGAGTCTGTGCGTGGAATAGCATAACAATTGTCACGCATCACCTTGTTAAGTTTACGATAATCCACACACATGCGCAATCCCCCATCTTTCTTTATTACAAACAACACCGGGGATGCAAAAGACGACGTTGAGGGGACTATTAGTTTTTCAAGTAATAATTTGTTTATATTTCTACGTAACACCTCTTGCTCCTCGAAGGACATCCGGTATAGTGGTGCATTAAAAGGCATCATGTTTTGTTCTAATAAAATTTAATGCTACGTCTGAGACTTAGGGGGCAGACCCTCCGGAAGCCCCTCCCTGAAGACGTCTTGATATTGTTCTGTCAAAGTTTGCAACGCTGGATACACAATGTGCTTAGACTTGGAATTTATTTTATTTTCTCTAGCACGCACCACATAGACAGGTATTTGCGGCTACTCTATGAGTAGGTGACACAATTCTGACGCAGGTACTAGTGAGGCCAGAGACGATTGTGCCCAAAGAGCCAACCATACCTTTTTTCCTTGCTTATCCACCGCATATCTCTTTCTTGTCCAATCAAAGTATACACGATTTTGGTGGATCCAATGAACTCCTAAAATTACGTTATAGTTTTGTAACGTGCCTATGTTGAAATGCGCCTTACCCTCGTAAGAACCACTTTTAATGGGAACGTATTGCGTTATCTTATTTATCGACCGGATGGTACCATCTGCAAATAACGTAGTTTTAACCTGGTCGGTCATTTGAGTACATCTCAGATCTAACTGCCGAGCAATATCTTTATCAATGTAATTTTCTAGCACACCCGTATCTATAAGCGTTTTATATTTTTTCCCTTTTATGACTACACTTATTACACACAATCCCTTTCTCGCATCACTCTGATAAGACTCCCTAGGTTGGGTTCGAGTCTTATCCTTCTGTTTACAATCTCGTGCTATATGACCAAATTCGCCGCAGGCATAACAGTTAATTGGCCTTTTCCTCCTTTGGTTTATTGTCATTGGCTTATTCTGTACATCGAGGGTGTCAATTTGCATAGGCTCTATCTCATTATAATTATAATTTTTCAACAAACGTGATACTTTCCTCAACTGTCATTTTATCTTTTAACTTAATTTCCGTGGCTAACTTGTTGGGAAGGGCTTGTAGCAAGAAATGGAATTTTTCAGACTCCGTTGAATCTTCCAGCCCATTAACCAAATGACGAAATTTCACCACAAATTTAGTTACATTGGTTCCCCGTAATCTCAATTTATTGAACCTGGCTTACACCGGTCTGAACTCAGATCATGTAGTCGAAACAGTCTACATCTGATTTAATAGTCGAACAGACTACCTTTTGAAACTCCTGCGCCAAAAAGAAATCCTAATCCAACATCGAGGTCGCAATCTTAATCATCGAAAAGAACTCTAAGATAAAATTACGCTGTTATCCCTAAGGTAACTTAGACTATAATCATTAATAATGGATCATGTAACCTCGTAAAAAGACGTGCTATACAAATGTTTAAAAATCGTTATCGCCCCAACAAAATAAAACAATTGACAAATAAAACTAACATAATCTATCTTCTATATATATAAAGAAGGATGTTTGTCTGTGGGTGGGTCTGTGTGTACGTTTTTTATACAAATCTACAGTTTTATTCCGATATTGATAAAATTTCGCATACATGACCTTAAAAGCATGAGGAAGGTCACTGTCTACCTTAGATTTCGGAAAAATAATAAATATCGATAAAAAATCGATATTCATGGTTATGGCAAGGCTTATTAATGAGAAATATCTCTTGACCAACAATGCAAGGCAAAGTTTGTACAACAATAGGTATCAACAATGGTATCAACACGCAATTCACAAACGCTCTGCATGGACCAACAATCAATATCTCATGACTAACAATGAAAGGAAAAGTTTGTGCAAGTGTAATTATCCCGGGCAACGCCGGGTACCTCTTCTAGTCTATCTATATAAAGAAGGATGTTTGTGGGTCTGTGGGTCTGTTTTTTATACAAATCTACAGTTTTATTCCGATCTTGATGAAATTTTGCATACTTGACCTTCAAAGCATGAGGAAGGTCACTGTCTACCTCGATTTCGGAAAAATAATAATTATCGATAAAAAATCAATATTCATGGTTATGGCAGGGCATATTAATGAGAAATATCTCATGACCAACAATGCAAGGTAAAGTTTATGCAACAATAGGTACCAACAATGGTATAAACACACAATTTACAAACACTCTGCACGGACCAACAATATATATCTCATGACCAACAATGCAAGGAAATGTTTGTGCAACAATAGGTATCAACAATGGTATAAATACGCAATTCACAAACACTCTGCACGGACCAACAATATATATCTCATGACCAACAATGCAAGAAAAAGTTTGTCTAACAATAGATATCAACAATGGTATCAACGCGCAATTCACCAATAACAATGAGCACAAAATGATGATACAATGATAAAGCAATCCTTTCCAAGAATTATAACAATGAACATAAAATGATGATGCAATATGGATAAGTTTCAATTTGTAACAATGCACAGAATTCCTGTTATTCAGGCTTTTCTTAGAAAAGAGAGTTCTTAGTACTTAACAATTTCTTGAAAATCTTTAAAAATGATCAGTAACTGGAGATAATGGATAGATAGCAGACTATTGAGAACGAGTGGAAAGACGACAGAGGAAGCACTCCTTTAGTTCCGTGCTGTATTGAGCAAATGGGAAGCAAGTAAATAGAAGAATCAGCGACCGCTAGACTACACAAAGTGATGAAAGGCCAAGTTTTGCTTCAAGACATCGAGAGAAGAGTAAAATTGCAACAACATCGAGTGTACATCTGAAGTAAGATTACCTGAGTAAGAAATTATTGGAGAGTTCCATCCTTTAAAATTTTTTTTTCGAATTTAAATTTAGAATTTTTACTGTATTAATTCTAAGCATTTTCATGTGTTTATTTTTAAGATATTGCAAAATTTAATTTAATTTTTTGAGATTGTTCTGTTTACCTACAAGTGTAATTATCCCGGGCAACGCCGGGTACCTTTGCTAGTATGCATATAAAGCTCTATAGGGTCTTCTCGTCCATCTGCAGAATGTCAGCATTCTTACTAACAATTCAACTTCAAAAATAAAATCAAGAAAGCCACCCCCTGTTAGACCTTTCATTCCAGACCTCATTTAATAGACTAATGATTATGCTACCTTCGCACGGTCAAAATACCGCGGTCATTAATTATACATAGAGCAGGCCAGACTTATTATATAAATTCAAAAAGACATGTTTTTGTTAAACAGGCAGGAAATGTGTTGCTGAGTTCCTAAATTTTATATTATAGATAAAAATTAAATAATATCAACCTTGCTAATCTTTTTATTATTTCTAAAAATTTGAAATTAATTTAAATAAATAAGTATAATACAATGATAATAAAAATTAAAGAAAAATAAAATATAAATTCCTCCAAAAAAGAGCCAATTCCAAGCCTATTTTCAAATATTAAAAAGAAAATTACAAAACTATTAAGCTTATCCCTAACAGCACAATTATCATAAGAACGTCGAGTCATTTGAGTCATTTGAGTTTGGCCTCCTGAAAATGCCTATATGAGTCTTTGAGATAATTCCGCCCAAGTCATGAGCGGTAGAACGCATCTGTTATAGACGTAATCCATTCGGCCGCTGCTCCTTTAAAGAATGCTGGTGCAAAATGAATACATTGAGCATGTGGAATGCCTTTGCAAGTCGCTACTAACTGAAAATGTTTTACGAAGGCTTCTGGATCCTCTTTATCCGATCCCGAAAAATATGGGAATTGTATACTCCGATTTACTGTTTACGTTGGCTCAACTTGTAGCTCCCGCACTGCTTGAGTAAGACCTTCAATGGCCGCCATTTTTTTTTCTTTTTTTTTTTTTTTTTTAGAAACAAGTAAAAAGCCACTTACAGTTTAATAGATGACGACTTAGTTCTTCCACTCCTTGGTTGCTTACAAATTCACTGCATTCCAGCCGAAGCGTCGTACGTTCTCCTTAACACTTGTGGTGAAGCTAATCTGTCCTCCAGTACTTACTCCGACGTACAACCCGCAGACACCGAAAACAAAGAAAAGTGAAAAATATTAACCAACCAGAAGAACTCACAAAAATGTCTTATAACGTTCAACATCCAAAAGAATTTATTTATTTTTTTCTCGAAACTGGGCGTCACTGTCTTTAATTTCAGGTGTGACTGGGCACCAGGCCAACTATCGACGCCTCGCTCTGGTCTACCCAAGCTAATCTGTCCTCCAGTACTTATGTCACGTATAATTATCAGTGGAAGCAATCTAAGTGTTAATATAAGTACTGGAGAGAAATTAGAAAATCCAATTTCCTAATAAAAGCTTTTTATTAAGTTATTAAATTAACTGACATACATATACGTCATTTGTAATCAATTACTTCTTGATTATTAATGAATAAATTTTATGACTAGATACAGATTACTGTTTTTACTTGAGACTATTCCGACTATTATAATACTGATATCAATGTTTAGCTTAACATAGATATGTCTTATATTCACTACTGTTGATCAATGAAAAACTGCCTTTCGTCTTCTGCAATTATTTGGATGCGACAATCCCTGGGAAGTCGCGACGACGGGCGCAATCCAATCTCGAGTTCCGGGTAGAGAAGTAGGCTGAGAGAAGGTACAGACACGTCCAAAACTCCACATGCAACAAAAGTCAAAGGATATTAATTAAACAATTATCCACATAAGGTCTAATTTTAAAGCCAAATTATCAACTTAGAAGCCTTAGAATCAAATATCCGCATATGCGTTCGCAAAAATTCACAATTAATATTAAAGTCCAACTTTAAAGCTAAAATGAGGTTAGAAATTTCATATCTTAGCTGCCTCCTCTTATTCTGTCAATATTATAAAAATTAGATTTCAGCCGACCCTAATAGGTAAGTCGCTCCTTTATTTCCACTACAATATTTAGTATAAATTATCTTAGCAGGAGACAAATATTCAGCCTTCAATTTGCAATAGGCTGATCCACTTTACTCCGAAGGTAAGTATTAAGATATTAGTCTAATAGGTTTGCCGGCAAATAATTATTTCTCAATTTTCCTTAGCCGTTATAATAATAGGCTTCGATTCCGCTTGGGAAAAATCCAATGTATATCACAAAATATAAATACACGACTTTCTCGGTCGCGATTTCTTTCCTAGCTGATTCGACGGTGCCTTGCACTTGTACTCTCGTTAAACAGCTCCCAAAACTCGGGAAAGATTGAGTACTCTTTGTTAGGCTCAATGAAATAGCTGGCTTCAGCTGCTGGGGGAAGATTCTACTATTTAAGCTTATTTCACGTTCTGACAGCTCTTCCACTGTCGACAACATCACAGTTCCCGCATCGGAATTAATAATATCGGAACTAACCTTATTCATTCCCGCTGTCGGTTCAAAACTCTGTTCCATTTGTTTTATGTAGATTTCCTTCTTCTTCTCCTCCTCCGCCCCTCCTGGTATCCATTCATACTTCGTTGTTCGAGCCAATCTACCTTCGACTTCCGCTTTGCACCTTTTTAACTCTTCTCTCGGGGCTCCCTCTAGTGTCGCTTTATACCGACTAGAATTATAAAACGTTATCGTTTTATAACATTTTTGGCATGACGCTCGTGACATTTGGTGCTTTTGGTCCTTTTGACTTGGGGATATTTCGGACACTTGGTATAACTTGAAGTATGCTGACCACCACAACGTTTTTATTTAGGGGGGTCTTTACCCTTTACATTAGTACAGTCCCTCGACTGACGGTCACCTGAGCACTTGTTACATCGAGGCGATTCAGTGCAACCTTGGGAGACATGCCCAAAACGTAAACAGTTTTAACATTGCAAGGGCCTTTTGTTGCCTCTAAATAATTCTACAATACAGTAACAGCACCAACACGCTTTAAACTCAAAAAGGACTTATTATGCTTAGTGTTTTGGAGTAGAACGAAAACCAGTGACATTTCAATGGTACCGTTTGCTTTTTTGAGCCTGATTGCCTTTTCTGGTTAATAATTTGCCTTCCTGAGGTCTTCACAAAAGTCTTCCTGATCATACATTGTATCAACATTTCGGACAACGTATTTCTGACTTAGCTAATGATGCTGGATTTTTAGGACACCGTTACTCTTTATTCCAGCCATTTGAATTTTGTGCGTTTCCTCATCATGACACTTAATTTTCATGGTCTCCTTACGACTGGTGTGGCAGATGATTTTATCTAAAGACATGTGCTTTGTGATTTCCTCTAGAATTTCTTTGATTGGTTTGCCATGATAATCGAAGGAATATAAATAGTTCTCTTTCCATGGGTGACAATGCTATGGGAATATATAAGCTTAGTTTTGTTATCACGTAGGACCACAGAGACACTATCAATGTCAATATAACCATTTTCGTGCATTCTCTTAATGCTAGTTCGTAGTGAGGAGTTTCCTTCGTTCACCGCTTCCAGGCAAGTAGAACCGTTTTCACTATTATATATGGGATCAGGGTTTACCACTATCATGGGCGAATGAGAAGTAATGGGAGAGCCTATAAACTCCTTGAGAATATTGCAAAGGTTAGCAAGGCTGTTGGCAGTCTCTAAACTCGCACTTTGAACATCCTTTTTTAAACTAAAAATTTTACTACTAGGGAACACGCTTCTTAGGACAGCGCTTCCACCCTTGATTCTAACTATATTTATTGTTTATTGTTCAGTTCAGTAAGTAATGCTTCAAGTTGTTCGTTAATAATAATCAAATGCTAGAAATCTCGGAACCTTACACGCATCTATGTAGGGCAGTTCACAAGGTAACACTTTACCATCAGCATATTTAACAGTACATGTAGAAGATTTTGACGCAGCGCCTGACGTAGCCATGAAGCAGGTGTGGTGCGGGATTTTGCCGTCCTTAGAAGGACGAACCTACTTGGAACGACACAGTTTAAAAGACTTAAAAAAAGTCCTGCCTTGTTAGTCCTCCTGGAGATTACACCGATTCACTCTCAATGGTAAACCAGGATCAGCAACTATGCACCCGAGTACTTCAAAATCACAACCAGAAGTCCAAAAAGAAGCCATCTGCGAGCGGTTAACACACATCCACGATAGAGACCCATGTATGTCATGTATGAGTTACATGCGACAATCGACAATCGAACAGTGAAGTGTACATTTTTTCAGATGGGACGAAAGCAGCGCTATCGCAAAGCTCATCGAACCAGAATAAATTCCAAACGAAATACACTGAGGTAGTCAAGAAGCCTAACCAACCCAAGCAGTCTTCCATATTATACAAAAAAAAAGAAAATAAGATTGACGATTGTCAGAAACAAGATACAAACGAAATAAAAAACAAGGAGAAAGAAGATTATCACATCTTCCAGTAGTCCAGGAAAGAGACGTTGCTGATGTCTTCAAAGTTGATGTCAAGAATGTGCCTTGGTTTTCGATACTTCATATGCCACTTCATATCCATTGAGTTCTTCAGTATTCCAGTCACTAGTTCATTGTCATGAATATTCATCTTCTGCACCATAATCAAAAAGAGATCCTGTATAAACTTTCTGATGTGGACCATGTCTAAATCCGAGTGGATGGATTGGCTTTTCACAGTCCTTCTGTCAAACTGGGCAATGGTCGTCAGGGTAACATTCTGGAATGACTGTAGCTCACTCCATCCGCTTCTACAGATAGTCGCCCACGCAGGCATGCCATAGAGGAGTATGGTCCGAATAATCGACTTGTATAGAAGTAACTTATTGTCGATGCTGAGGGTGCTGTTGCGGCCCAGGAGAGCTTTGAAACTTTGAGACTGTACTTAGCCCTCTTCGCTTTGTTCAGAGCGTAGGTCACGTGACGATTCCAAGAGAGTCTTGAGTCGATGATAACGCCAAGGTATTTGTAGTTGTCTACCCAGTCCAGTTTCTTATTGAATAGAAATAGAGAATCTGGGGGACGCTTGAACTTTCTTTTGAAGTACATAGCCTTGCACTTTCCGGCATTAAGGTTCAGCTTCCAGCAGTTAAACCTGTCTTCGAACATCTTCAAGGCGTGCTGCAGACGAGTGATAACGTGAGCAGGCTTGTGTGCCCATGTCATAATGGCAGTATTGTCAACAAAGAAATATAAATTACAATTTTTAGGGTTCGGGAAATCATCCACAAAATAATTAAATAGCACGGGCCCGAGGACAGAACCTTGAGGGACACCGGCCTTTACAACACGGAGCGTGGATAGGTTTTCACCAACTTTAGCTTGGTATGACCTGTCAGTGAGAAAGGATTTCACCATCAAAATCAAATCAGGAGGAAACCCGTCTCTAATCATCTTGTAGACAAGGCCCCCATGTCACACATGGTCAAAAGCTTTACTGAAATCGAGGAATGCCACTCTGCAGTACCTGGAAAGGTTTAAGGGGGTGCTCAGGTCTTCTACGAGCCTCCATATCTGCATCTGACAAGAGTGGGGGGCAAGAAAGCCAAACTGATCTTTCCGAAGATCATTGGCGAGACAGCGGTCTTGGAATCTGACGAGGATCGTTTTCTCCAAATCTTTAGTCATTGAGGGGGCAGACTAACAGGTCGGTAGCTCGAGTGAATTGCTGGATTTTGTCCCTACTTGGGGATACTCATAACAATAGAAAGAAGATTAGGGAAGTAGAAAATTTCCAGCAGTCGCTAATGATATTGGTGAGAAAGTCAATAAAGTTCTTTGGGAGATTCATAAGGGCGTTATTGCTCACCTTGTCTCTTCCTGGAGCCTTCTTCTTTTTCAGTTTACTTATGATGGTGGCGATCTCTCCGGCCTCGAAGTTGTTTTTTGTTAAATGCTGTGGGACTTCATCAAAGTTGACAAGACCATCTTCCACACGCTGAGACATGATTTGACTCTCGGGATTGTTGTTGATAGGAGTAACAAATTGCATTTCAAGTGAATCTGCAATGACTTGGGCCTTGTCCTGATCAGTTTCCACATAGTCACCTTGTGGTGTACGGAGTGGAGGAAGCGAATTATTCTTCTTCTTCAGTAAAGCTCTGACCATACTCCAAATGGAATTGTTGCGAGCGGATAAGCTTTTGAGTTTGTCATTCCATCTAGCGTCGCGAAGCTCTTTTATCTCCTCTTGGACTCTTCGCACTAGCCTGTTGTACTTGCTTTTGAGCCAAGGTTCACAATAACGTTGCGATAGTCTACGGGTCCTGTTTCTTTCAGCAATTAGGCGTTGGATTCCAGGAGTGAGTTGGATTCGATGAGGAGGTTTATTCTCTGATGGATAGTTACTAGCTTCTATGGCACTGTTAATAAATCTGGTGATGTCTTCAACACGTTGATCGATGTCCTCCGTACAGTACGCAACGTCGGGTTGGCAACTTTAGTCCTTAAGAATGTCTTTGTAGAGCTTCCAGTCTTGATGATGTACGAGTTCCTCTCGGAACTTTATGTCAAAGTTCAACGCCACAGGCTTGTGGTCAGAAGAAAGGTCATCAATTGTGAAGATATTGTATGGTTTGAAGAAACCCTTCAAGAGCAAGATGTCCAAAACGTCACTAGTAGAGGAGTGGTCGCAGTAGTAGGTGTCCTCCACAGGTCCAGCAGCGATGATGTCATCTTTTCCTTGTATGTACCTATAGAGAATCATGCCGTTGTAGTTCTGCGTTCTGGAGTTCCAGCTTGGGTGTTTGGCATTTACGTCACCAGCCACGACGACTGGAGTGTCACCACTGAAGAGTTCATCAAGCTCGCTGACGTGAAGGTAAAGTTTAGGTGAATTATAGAGCGCCACGAAATTCACTTCACCACAGGAGACGTCATTGATAATGATGGAGGCCAATTTCATACCGGCGGACTTGGAGACTAATTCTTGGTGTTGAATTCCCTTTTTAATGATGATCGCAGCGCCTCCAGAAGCACATCTTGCAGCATTTGAAGCCATACGATCCGTTCGGTACATACAATTGCCAGGTAGCTTGAAGTCTTGGCTTGGTTTGAGATGCGTTTCACAGAAGAAAGCAACGTCGCTTTCTTGCTTTATCAAAAAATTGTGAAACTCGATACGCTTTCGGGGAATGCCCCTAGCGTTCCATATCACGCACCGAAGTTCACCTTTGTTGATTAATGTATAACGTTTTGCAGCCATAGTATAATTAGTTGGTCGTAAGGAGCCCACTCAACTGTGGGTAAGTTTTGCCTAGATTAGAAAACAGATGAAAGATACGTCCTAATTGCTTGTAGGTCGCTGATGTTGAGACCTTTGTCCACCGGCTTAGACACAGTTGCAGCATAGGAATTGCTTTAGAACTAGGCATCCTTTGAACCTGGGGCTATTTTGGACATTTCGTGTAACTTGAAGTGTGCTGTCCACCACATCTGATGCACTTTGGGGGATCTTTTGCTTTGATCTTGGGGCATGAGTTGCAAGCAGAGATTATCGGTTTTATATATATGCTACACTGACCAACCAATGAAATGTGAACCTGGTTTAATTAGCTTATTAGCTTAAGCAAAGAACGTGTAAGGATAAGAAGTAAAGGCTCGCGTAGACGCAAGTGACGCCATCCAAGTCTGGCAGGAAATGTGTGCTGCAGAGAAGCCACCGTTCGATGATCGGGCTGCCTTTATCACGTGATATAAACACAGCCTGTACTTGTTATCCTTTTACGTTCTTTGATTGTTTGTGCTGTTATTGCAATGCATTTCCGCAGCCTCAGCTTATCATATATCCTTATATTATTTTGCTTGCGCGTGCATTGCTAAGGGTAAAACAATTGCCAAGCAAAAAAATACATTGTCACAGGTAAAGCAATAAAATAACCTATGGCTACAAATGTTACTTTATTCTGATCAGTAGGAAACTGTGAACAGGATAATGATGAAATTTTATTGCCAATTGAAATGTTGCAGGAAACATCCCAGGAATTCGATATAGTTGCAAAGTCTTCTTTGACTTACAAATTAACTCGGGTCCAATAACTGTAAGACATAGAAAATCCAAATTTATTTGAAACAAAATGGAATAAAAAAACTATAGTTTCTATATAATAAACCGTTTCAGTAAATAAATGAGAAATAAAGGAACAATAATATAATTTAGCTTTTTAAACTAAATAAAAAACTTCAATGAATGCAGGTATAACAAAGAATTTGCTGCCCCTTTTGACATGAGTGGGAGCTTCTTTGCGTACCACTTTCCACCAGGCTGTGGCGGCGCTAGGGTCCATAGAACTTGCAGTAAATCAAGTAGAGGTTTACTTCTTTCCCTTGTACGTTCTTCGGCTTAAATGATGACATATCGTTTCCTTTTGATGCATTGCCATTTGCTAATTTCGCATGGGCTGTTGACGAATCAGAGCAAGACATTCGAACGATGTACATTGTAATGAAGGGATAAATTTTAACTTTTTTCTGCCCTTTAGATGAAGCTATGTGATTCTGTATAAGCAAAGGTGCTTAATTCATATTTCAAAGGTGCTTATCAAAACCAAAATGGTTTATCACATACCGTTTTTGTTGGAGACCAACTTCTCAGAGAAATTTAACAGAGGCTTGATTATAGAAAACGCAAACAATAAAATGTTTTTTGGCCTCGTTTCTTCTTGTAAGCATCTGTTGGTGTGTCCCTGACAAGAGACCAGCAATATTCAGCTAGCATACCCCTATTCCATCGTTAAGCTCTGCCTGTGTGATTTCATGATGTGAACATGTCATAGATGTAGATGGTTGAAAGTTAGCATCTTCATGATTTGGATCATCAGAGGTGTCATTCTCTGAATCAGCAGTATGTTTATCTAGAGCTGTAGGTATAGGAAGATCTTCAGAATGAGTAACTGGTCGCATAGCGCTTCTATTTGTGCTACAATATAGATACTGCACTGGCCCTTCCCGACCAGTTAATGTTTTTGGTTTTCCTGGAACTGTCTTGTGGAAAAAAATTCTTGTAATCTTTGCCATAACTCTTATCCACTTTTCCTCGAGAAACATTGATTAAGAGAGATCTGAACTCAGAATTTGAGAAACCACGATAGTGACTATGTGAACTCTTTACTGTTATTTTAAAAATCCGTCCCGTGACTGTTATGTTTTCATTTTCGTTTACTTCATCGCCGACGAAACAATTCCTTTCAGACTCTTCTGTTTAAACGCCATTTTATTCTTAGACAATGATATTTGCGACAATATAATGCTAACAATGGTAAAGTAAAAGCCGGTAAACATTCGACGAGGGATTTTCGTTGAAGGAATCCGACGTTTGATCGCTAAAGGGGAACGGCGTGTCCCTTCCTTCTAAGCGACCATGAATCGAAAAGTACCTCCGACGAATTGATTAGTGGACGCCGTCCTCCTCGCCCTTCCTCAGTCCGAGAAGCCAATTTCTTATAAAATTCAGAAAAAAGGTCTTATTATCTTCGAGAAACGTCCACTCGGCCACAAGAGACAGGGCGAGAAGCCGCAACTGTTGTAACGATGGGTGACCTCGAGATATCGTCAGAGGAAAAAACTGAAAGTATCAAAAATTAAGTGAATATTTACGTTTTCTTTATTGAATTGAATTGGCGATTTCCGATATTTTTTTGGAATAGTTCATTAACCAAACTGCTGAATTGAAATGAACTGAGATCCTTCCACGTCCTTAACCGATTCTTGGATCGAACCCCGACCATTTCAAACGCATTGCCGGAACTTCGCTTGGACCCACCTTTGATAAGTATCTACGTTGTTGATGGTGCAGCGAGAAGAAATAAAGTAACGTAGAAGTTTTTTATTTTCTTTTGGGGGCCCCACAGTAGTTAATTAGAAGAAAACAAAGAAATGATCAGTAGAGAAATTATAAAGACAGAACCGAACCGCGTTTTGGTTGTTTGCTACGAAGATAATCTTTGCTTGACAACCTGGAAAAGGAAAGATAAATTAGGAAATGAAATGAAAATTGTTGTAAAGGATTCAATTATTAAAACGTTTTTAAGTTAACCGACTATTTCCCAAACCTGTGCTGACCAAAGTTGAATCAATCCTTCTTCGCGTACTGTTTAACAGAAGTTCTCGGACGTCCAGAATCGAATGAGTTTGTATTCAGAGAACTTTGGCTCATCTTGTGCTCCGCCTCACTTTAGACCAATTAGTCGAGAAATCTTCCATTCGTTATTCCGAACACTTTGGGAACGGGTGGGCTCCCTATACGAACGTTCCCTGACCCACTCCCGGTATGAATGCGAAGAGTTAACGGAGTTACCCCCCCTACTCACTAAAGTCCCTTCTTAATCGATCTCGTTTAGTCCACCGAACTCTTCCTGCAATTTCTTCACTCGTTTTGTCCTCTCGACACTAACTTTTTCATTTGAGAAGTTTAGAAAAGAGAATCGATAATTTGTTTAGAAATTGCAATCATTTACAAAAGCAAGTGTTATTGACTTACCTGGTTCGATCGAGTTGTCCCCATGGACCCATCCTCGAAACTTTAATTTATAGGATCTCGGGCAAAGAAAGTGACAATACAGTGAAAAGCTTAATTGTTCAGCTGTTGATATTTTGCTTTACTCCTCCCGATTATTTGAACCTAAAATGAAAGAGATTTAATTGGCTTACTAAGTTATCACAGAAAGGAAGGAAAAAACGGAGAATTAATTTTGACTTACCTGTTGTGTCCCTTGGAAATTACTTTAGACTCTCCCCGTGAAACTTAATGCGTTACCCGACGATTTGTCGAAATTATCGCTTAATAACTGAACCTCTTTAAAAAGGGGAAAATTCATTTAGGTAATGACGAAAGTTAGAATTATTTTATCTAACTGAATTTCTATTTAAAACTGTAAAGATATTAGCGATAAACTGACTTTAGTTGACTTACCTATTGGGTTTAGAAAAATTTAATCTGTTATGAAGAAATTTAATGCGTTACCCGACGATTTGTCGAAATTATCGCTGAATAACTCTTTAAAAAGGGGAAAATTCAGCTGGAACAAACACTAATCGAAAAATAAATTACTACTTCTTTCCCCACCATACTTATGAATCAGTGGTTTATTCTTAATGTTATTAATATCGTTTTGTCTCTAAGTAAGCTTTTGAATAGAATAAGAGATTTCACTGTTTTCCCA
>JAHWFO010104620.1:560-28352 GCA_023313115.1 Rhysida immarginata | reverse complement strand
TAATGTATAACTTTCCCCCTCCCTTCACTTGAGCCCCTTGGGATTGATTTTATTTTGAATCTGCCTCCACAATATGGCTTCCCAGATTTCATCCATGTTTGGCCTTTCCAAAACAATAGTTATACACAGAATAACAAATAAGATAAATCTTTTACCATTCTCAAAATAAATTAATTTTTTTTTCTAAATAAGAAATAAAATTCACTTCTCTACCTTAATTTCTAAAGTCACATCCTCCGATAATGGAATTAATTTTTCATCCAAGTAAAATATTCTAATGAAAACTGCAAAAAAAAGGCTCTTTCCAATTAGTAAAATATTATGAAATATCTTTCAAGTGATGACTACCATCCTTAAACGTAAATATATTTAAAAATTATTTGATAAATAAAAACTTAAACGCCAAAATATGTTAATGTCTTTAAAGAATTAGTTATGACATTGTTATAATTTTACACTGATTCCTTAATCATAATTTATTATGTTTTTCTCTCTTAATGTAGATTTTTACTTAAAGCATTTTCACCTTTTTGGTTTGGAAGATATAATGGCTTATCCGTCTGGACAAAGACATACCCAGAGTATTTTGTTACAGGAATCACGACTTCCTTCTGAAATTGGTCTAAAGGATAACGTGTGATAAGAATAAATTGTGATTATTATTTATATGAGTTAGTCTAAATAAATTTATACTTGTTATGTCAAATAGGATTAATGAGAAAATTAAATTAAAATTTAAAATTGTTTTCGCTTTTTAAAGATGTTTCTACTGTACCTAGATCAAATTGATTTTTTTCAAAACCTCTTATTTCAACCCCTGGCGAAAAGAATGAACTCACAATGTGACTTATTATTGATAAGGGAAAGTAAAGTCATAGAAAACCTATATTTGAATGGATAATGCAAAAACAAAAATGTTTTAATGATTCTCTGAGTCTAATCTATATGCTACATTAATTTAAAATCAATACATTCAGTTGGGAAGTAAATAAAAAATGAAACACAATCCATCACCTTCGAAAAAAGTATCAACTCAGTGGTTTCCTGAGAAAAAACTTTGAACTCACCTAATGCAACGTCCCTAAAAACGCTGAATATCACAATCCAAATAAAGGAAAGTCAGGTTTTTGTGGAATTCGATTATTTAGACATAAAACTACTGTAATTTTCCTGTCGTAGCGTTTGTGTTTTCGTGACCCAATGGCACCTTCAAAAGAGTTTTCACAACAGTTCAAAGAATAAATTGTAAAACTTTGTGAATCTGGAAATGGCACAAGAGTTGTCGCAGAACAGCTGTCATGTTCTCAAGCTGCCGTATCGCAAATATACAGAAAATACCGGAACCAGAGAATAGTAGAAAACAAGAAAAGTGGGAGACCCCGCAAAACTAAGAAAAAGCAAGATCAAATTCTTTGAAAGTTTTGCATTCATCATCGAAGATTAACGTCAGAACAACTGAACAATGGGGTGAGAAAACTCCAAATCCTTGTATGCAACAGAACAATACGAAATCGATTTAACGAGATGGGTTTTTCGTTTCGAAAAGCCAAGACCAAACCTCTGTTTACAAAGAAGCACAAACAGGCTCGCCTACAGTGAGCCAAATAACACAGAGATATGACTGTTGACGACTAGAAGAAGGTAATTTTCAGCGATGAGTCGAGAATTGCCCTTTCTGCAGGAGATAGTGTTGGAACATTTGTTTGGAGACGTGTTGATGAAAAATTTTAAGAGGAATGCCTAAATTTCTCTGTAAAGTTTATGACCTGAGATTGTGTGACGGCCAGCGGTCCAGGCAGAAGGTGTATAATGAAGTTACCATGAATTTAGAGGCATATTTGGAAGTACTGGAGTCTTGTTAATTCCAACACTTGAAGACCATTTGGAGAGGATGAAACCATCAGATTCCAGGAGTAGTGCGACAGTGGTTATAAACAATAGCCTGAAGCATCTCAGATGGCCTGCCAACAGCCCCGATCTCAGCCCAATTGAAAACTTGTGGCGTGAACTGAAAAAGTTGATTAGATAAGCTCATCTGTCCAACAAGGATGAACTCAAAAGGGCCATTCTTGAAGAGTGGAATAAATATACCGTACAGAACTGTGATAATCTTTTTGCTTCGATGACTGGAAGAACTAAGGCTGTAATTGAAACCAAGGGTGGAATTACAAGATAAACTAATGTATTGAAATGTTTCTTTATTACAGAAAAGCTGTTTGAGTTCAAAGGTTTTTTTGGAGTTGATACTTTTTTCCAAGGTAGTGTATTACTTTTCATTCTTTATTTTGTATCCAATTAAATGTATTGACATTAAATTACTGTACATTATAGATTAGACTCAGGGATTCATTAAAACATTTTTGTTTTTGCATTTTCAATTCAAATATAGGTTTTCTGCAACTTTCCTTTCTCTTGTCAATAATAAGTCGAATAGTGAGTTCATTCTTTTTGCCAGGGGTTGTAGATACGCAGTTATATTAAAATAAAAACTCCTTTATTCGCATTATGTGTTTCAATGTTCGTGAATATAAATCTTTTACAAGAGCGTTAAACTGCTTATCACTCGTACTAGTATTGCACAGTTTATCCGAAAAGCTACGGTAACAAAGATGAGGTAACTTACTTAATAAGAAAATTTACTATTGTAATTTTATCGAGATAGGTGAAATTTTGATAGTTAAACATCTACGCATTAATTATCTCTTGTTTAAGAAAAATTAAGTATTTTAAAACAAGGCGTCATTGATAAACAATTGTTTCTATTATAAATAAACCAGAGGTTCTGTCTGATTGCGCTGTAAGTATTCGATATTTAGATATGTTTGAGATCCATATCACGGAAATATATTAAAATTTGTACAGGGGGTTTTATTCTGACCTCTCACATTTAACTTAATCATGCAAATAAATGGTAATAAATTATGGATTATAGTTGTCGCTACAAAAAAAAATAGTTCTCATACTCAAAAGATTTTTGTCTCATTAGTTGATATGTCGCTCACTGCGCAGCGCCACGGTAACATAAAGAAAAATGGCGACTCTAAAAAAAGCGCATATACAGCCTGTATGGAAGAGTTGCATCTGTTGGGGAAATATCAAGTTTCGAGAAGCTTCTTGCGACTGAAAGTGATCTAAAACAATCTTGGGGAGCTCGTTGTTATGTATTTGAAGAAAAAATGGAAAAACTTCAGAGAAGCACAAGGAATTCAAGTCGACAAGCAACAATATAATTTAACTTGATGCCAGCATCGAGTGCTGCAAAGTGGCTTCGCTTATATCTTCACGAAAGTCAAATTTGTCAACAATTTTCTTTATTACTTATATTGAACATTAGTTTAGAAAGGAATTTTGAGAATGTTTTAAATACACTACATGATCAAAGGAGTTGGGACCACTGGTGCTCTACCGTAAAGCCGCAAAAAGCTTCAATCTGTCGAGTGTAGGACCACCCCAAGCTGCTATGACTGCCTCCACCATCCATGGCATACTGTCCGCAAGTTTACGGTTATATGTCTACAGGTATTGACCTCCATTCCTTGAGGAGTGACGTGGTCAGTTCCTGGACAGATGTAGGGCGAACCATCCTGGATCTCACACGTCGTTCCAGTTCGTCCCAAAGATGTTCGATGGGGTTGAGCTCAGGACTCTGGGCGGGCGAATCCAGTTCTTCAACCCGCATCTCGTCAAACCAGTCCGATATGGATCTTGCTTTGTGGCAAGGCACATTGTCGTGCTGGAAGAGGAACGGCCCGTCACCGAAGTGTTCCCACAGCGCTGGAAGTGCCCCGTTATCCAGAATGATCCTGTAGCCATCAGCATTGAGGTTTCCATCCACCTTGATGAGCGGGCCCAGTCCAGTCCAGAAGAAACACCCCAGGTGTTCACAGGGATGTCCCAACTTCTTTGATCATGTAGTGTAGTGTAGTATCTTAGCGGATCAACGAGACTGCCAAGTCTATATGCTATAGTTTTTAGGGATCTTAGGTCAACTTTATAAAATGATACTCTTATACCTGCTACTTTATTACATTATTATTTAGTTTGGTTCATGAGGTACAGGGTCTTTATAATTAAAGTTCCATTTTGACATGGCCATAAAAAAAAATACTACTGGACCAAAAGCTATAATACTTGGTAATATTATACAAGAGGGCGTGGGAAGTTCATACCCCCAAAAAATTAGTTCAAAAGGTCACCACCAGCATGGAATGGCGCTCTATGCAATATTCGTATACGAAATTAGACACGAAGACACAGGTTAACAAGTCTTTAATCGTTACTAAAATTAGTTACATGTTGAATGTGGCCTCCACCATTTACTGAAAGCAGGTTAACAAGTATTATAGCTTTTGGCCCAGTAATTTTTTATGGCCATGTCAAAATGGAAGCTTAATTATAAAAACCCTGTATTTTAATGGCATAGATGGGATAAAGTTAGAAATTATTAATGGTAATAGAGATTTAGTTAAAGTATTATTTTGTGAAGCTTTTTTTTCCATGTGGCTGTGAAGGTATACAGGGTGATTCAGAAAGGTAGGTCAAGAATGAATACCATGTACAGTTTGAAGCGGGGAACAATAATTTTGCTATAAACATGGGTCCGAAAATGCATCTTTACAGAGATAATGCAAATTGTACGAGGTAGGAATGGATGTTCGTTACCTGGACGGCAATGGTAGGGTCCATGTAAATTAGGATCTAAACATGTAAGTTGGGAGAGAAGGCCCTGTACCATGGCCACCCCAGTCTCCTGACTTGACATCTCTGGACTTCTTTTTATGGGGCCACATCAAGCATTTGGTGTATGCCACACCAATCGACGATCCCTATGACCTTGTAGCTAAAATTGTTACAGCGTGTGGAGAAGTCAGTGATTCTCCGGATATCTTCACCAGAACTCGTGAGCATCTCGGCCGCAGACTAAACACTCGCATCGGGGCTCAGGCTCGGCATTTTGAACACCTACTGTAATGTCATTTCTACCTCGTACAGGTTGCATTATCTCTGTAAGGATGCATTTCCGGACCCATGTTTATAGGAAAAATATTGTTCCCTGCTACAAACTGGTACATGGTATTTCATTCTTGACCTACCTTTCTGGATCATCCTGTATAACGTGGAAAACTTTTAGTTATTTAAATTTTAGAAGAGGGGATGTGTTGACAATGATGGATCTTAATGTAGGGAACATTGGACTTTTTTTTAGAAATTGTTGATTAAGCTATAGGTTGTAGTATTAGGAACCTTGTAACATTGGACTAGTTTGATAAAGATTACTTCATTGAGTAATCCAAAATTGGATATTTACTTCGACGAGATGGTAGTGACCCAGTGTAAAACACTTATTTTGAGCATGCGTTGCGTTTATATTAGTTATTAATATTCATTGTAAAACACGTGTAGTTATTAATATTCATAATCAGATTTTGCGTAAAATGATGCAGTTATCGGGATTGCAAAGATTGCCTCTCATGGAAATTGGAGTTTGTTTGATATAAATATTATAATGAAAGAAATAGATAATTATTGAAGGTTAAATTAACCAAGGTCAATTTGGGAGAGTACGGCGGTCGCATATAATGGCGACGCTTCTCTTTTCATCGCTTATAATAGGTGGAAAGGGTCACCACGCCAGTGATTTTAGACGTGTTACTCTCCTGTCACGTATTATTCAATTAAGTTATACTGTAAGAGAAATTGATGCACTTATTCCTCGATTATAGTAAGAAGAGTTAGTAAGGAATGAGATACTAATACGTTGAGTTGGCTCTTTTGTAAAACCGTGCATGTTCAAAATGTCCATCTTCTGCCACAGTACACTACCAATACCGACGTCGAACAAAGCGACATACCGACTAGATTGTAGCTAATAGAATATCATTGATGGAATGAACACTGAATTTAGCGATACCAATTTCACGGGTAGAGTGAATAAATTATTGAGTTTTGGACGATTCACTGACTTCTTTGGGGATCGTCAAAACCTCCATGACGGCATCAACACTCTCTTTATTAGTGGAACTTCTGTTTCCTCCGCACCGACCTTTCAACACATCTTTCACCGTTCCTTCGGCTTCAAACTTGTCTTGGAGTTTTGTTATTGTTACCTTTGTTGGCGATGGTGTACCAAATTCAACCCTCAAACGTTGTTGAACCTCAACAACGTTCTCCACTTTCCAAGAACACTTCAGTATCCACTTACGTTCATCGAATGAAAGTCTCATCGCCAATTTGGTTATAAACAAATGAACAACAATGAACGTATTGCTATGCTTTGCCAGTGCCGCCTGGATCATACACAACAACCTTATATTTCTATCTCATTTCTGTTGCTGAGTTATAACGTTTCAAAGAGTGTGTACATCAATTTGAGACACTTTGTATATAGATATTGTGATGCTCGAAATAAAATTTCTCTCATCACATTTTTTGTTTTTGCATTTTCTTTGATTTTCAGCCAATTTAATATTTTATTTTGACTTAGTTTTTTTTTAGTCTATTTTGTTTTAGCCCGGCAGTATTATTATCCATTTTTTTCTATATTGTATCATTTTATTTGTAATATTTTTTTTTTGGCTGTCGGTCAAAATGTTTTTTTTTACCTCAAAATATTTTGAAGAAATAATAACTTTTGGGCAATTTTTCTGAGTAATTATATAATTGTATTTTTCTCTAAGGATTATCTCTTTGTTATTAGTCAAGAGAATTTTTATTATCCCAGCTTATGATAAAACCCAGAGCTCTATACTCTGAGTAAATTTATCTTTAAGATATAATTTTTTTGCATCACTTTTCTATAGATAAATATTCAAAAAATTGATTTTAGTATCCTATGTAACTGTTAAATAAGTTTATTAATTGTATACAATATTCAAATAAATAAGTTTCAAGTCTTCTTCAACAATGCCTGTTAGACACATCAATTGTTGTTTCTGCTTCTGATGTTATTCCATATTTTACATAATTATGCTCCAAGGAGTGCATCACCATTGTTTTTACGTGCTAGCCGTGAGCCTTTGGATTGTTGCCCCAAGAGCTTAAATTGGGTAACATTAGAAAAATTTACCACTACTCATCCAACTTCTGACTAGGATGCCAGCCTGATTCTGCTCCTGGCTTAAAAAGTTTGTAGTGTGTTTGCCTCCCCCTGGTGTTTCCTGGGGGAGGTCCTCTTTCTCCCTCCAAAACAAAAACTTTTTCAATATCAACCATGGAACGCATGGTTGATATGATTGCCGATGGCCCCTTCGCCGTCAGCATGTTTATGAAGGAGATATATGCCAAAACGGGTATACCTCCGGTTCTTCCATCGGGTTTTCCCGCTGTTTCTGTCCTGCAGAGGCTTTCTCCGACAGAGTCGAAGATGCTCTGCAGGCAACAGAATGTTGCAGACCGAATTGTGGCTGCGGACTTCGTCAAGGTTGGGCAAACCACCGTCCATCTGAGCTACGCCGAACCCGGATATGTTCCAGTTCTTATCCGGAGCGCATCGCCTCTGATGGCTGAGAAGTATCTACGTGACTACATGTCGGACTACGGGGTGGTGCGAAGAATCTCTTACCCCGTGCACCCGGATTCTCCTCTTCAGATGACGGGCGACATCGTAGTGTACATGGAACTTTATAATGACATTCCAGAGTTCGCTGTAATGCGCGCAGTTAAAGTCTCCGTGTCTTACAAGGGACAGAGTCAGTGCTGCTGGTACTGCAAAAAGACTTCCCACGTTCGGAAAGACTGTCCTCTCCTTCGGAAATGTGATTCCTGCCACAAGATCGTGCACAAATTCCACCAGTGCCAGGAGAGGTCAGACACTTTATCAGCAGCCCCAATGCCATCGCCTCGAGGAATGTCGTCCCAGCAACCAGCAAAGATGACTTCACCAGCCAAGTCACCTGAGCCGAGCAGAGCAACAGCGCCTCATCCTCCACCGAGAAAGTCGAAGGCGACCCCACCATCGTCGCCTCCTCCTTCACCAAGGAATTCGAAGACGGCCCCACCATCGTCGCCTCTTCCTACGACTCCTGGGAAGGAGATGCCTCCTCGGCCTCGTGTGGTTCAAGAGACTGTTCCATCACGTCCACCTTCGCCTGATGTTTCCCCGATGGTGGAGGACTGCCACTCGGCAGAAGCAATCTAGGACGATTCGTTGTGCTCCGAGTCGGTGCTTGATGTGGAGGAGTTTCCTGCTCTTCCTCCACCTGCTCCTTCATCAGCATCGCAGCCTCTTCGAATCGTCTGTGCGGCTACGCCTGGTAAAATTTCTTCCTCTGCTGGGACTTCCAAGCCATCAGCGTCTGCTCAGCGGGATCTTCTTGCGACGCCTAAGAGCCCTCGCAAGAAAAAGGCCCGACGACATCGTAGCAAGAGGGACGGGATTCCTGTGTCCTCTTCATCTGAACGAGACAGCTGCGTAGACCGTCATAATCGCAGCCCCTCTTCCTCTTCGGGACGTGCATGCTCCCCTAGACGGAAGACATCTGAGCCTCCTCCGTCATCTGTGAGGCTCAAGACTCCTTCAGATACAGGTCAGCCCCCGTCAGCCTAAATTCGCAGTGAAGGTCTTTTCCCTAAACGTTCGTTCCCTTGGTTCGTCATTCAGGCAATCGGTTTTGTCATCATTCGTTGCCCTGTACAGGCCAGATATCCTACTCCTTCAAGAGGTTAAGCTTGCTGCTTCGCAACAGCTTGCTAACCTGCCTGGCCTTCGCAGTCAATATCCATCTGCGCAGTTCTTCATCAACTCATCTTCGCCACATGGACAGGGGGTTGCTACCATCATCTTCAACCCCTCCATTGTGGTGTCGAACTGCGTCTTTGACTGTGAGTGCAGGGTAATTTCGTTGGACCTCCTGCTATCTGGTCTCAAATTCCGATTGCTTAATGCGTACGCCCCGTGTCTATCAGCAGAAAAACGGGCATTCTTTGAAGACCTGGACTTCTACCTGTGCTCGTCCTTGCCTGCAGTGGTTGCTGGGGACTTCAATTGCCATCCGGATGAGAACAACATCTTTTCATCTGGGTACGTCTACCAGTTGTGCCGGCGGAATGCACTATTCGATCTGTGGGCGTCTTCTTCCCATTCCAACCAATGGGGGTCCACCTTTCACCAAGGGCCCTCTGTGTCATCAATGTTGGACCTTTTTCTAGTAGACGCCACTTTCGCTGGTGCCCCTGGTTCCATGGAGGTCATTCCGTGCTCTTTTTCAGACCACAGTGCCATCAAGTGGTGCTGGAACCCTCCATTCCCAACCTCCTCTGCAGGTACTACTTCGGACAATTGGTTCCTGAACGTTTCTCTGCTTGACATCGATAGATACAAGGGAATGTTCGTTCGGTTTGTGGAAAGACATCTTCACAACCTGCCTCCATCGCTAGCTTCGTGGCTTTCGTTTAAATCTAAGCTCCGTCGCTTCTTTAGAAAGATTGGGTGTGATGCTGCTAGACGCAATCGGCGCCATCTCCTCATGCTCCAAGAAATCCTGCGCCTCCTCCGCTGTTCCATCCCGAAGGGGGCATATGCTGATGACATCCGCCAGCTGAAGAGCGAGATCAATGCTCTAATGATCCGCAAGGCCGCCGGCGCAGCTCTCAGGGCCAAACTGTCCTGGGCGTCTGACGTCCGGAATATGTCGTCAGCTGCGTTCGCTGAGGAGAGGCGTCGCGCCAACAAGAAGAGGTGCCATCGTTTGGTGGTGGAGAATGGGACAGTGGAAACCGACGCTGACATCTTGTCGGCTTTTCACTCCCATTTTTCATCATTTTTTGGCCACCCAGTCTTTCCATCCGACGCACGACGAATTGGATCGAGGCACTTAGACCTTTCACTGCTGATGCTGACCTGTCAATTACCCGTCCCTTTTCCGAAGATGAAGTCAAGAAGTTTCTGTCGATGGATGGCCGTAATCAGTCCAGCCCTGGATTAGACGGCATCCCGTATTCGTTCTACAATGCGACTTGGAAACTTCTTGGGCCTTTCCTGGTGCAAGTTTTCAACTCCATTCTTAAGGACCCTTCCTCCATCACGTCGGACTTTACCGCGAGGAGAATCATCTTACTCCCTAAAGTACCGAATCCTGAACTCGTCACCCAGTGGAGGCCTATTACTCTATTCAACACAGATTATAAGGTCTTCACTGGCGTGCTCCAACAACGGCTAAAATGCTTCGCCGACGAGTTATTCGATCCGGGACAATCCTGCTCCATTCCATCTCGCAGGATGTCCGACAACATCATCACCATCAAATGTGTTATGGAGGAAGCGTGTGTGCGTCATCAGACTCTTGCCGTCCTAAGTCTTGACCAGGAAAAGGCCTTTCACAAGGTGAATCGCGTGTTTCTTTTCCGAGTGTTTCACCATCTTCATCTTCGGAAATTTGCTACGATTATCTCAGCACTGTATGCTTCTGCCACGTCATGCGTGGCGATTAATGGTTCCAATTCGCCCTTTCTTCGAACTGTCCAAAAGCGTTAGGCAGGGGTGTCCCATCTCTCCCCTCTTATATATTTTCTATTTGGAGCCATTATTACAATTTCTTAATCGCCACCCAGATGTCCGGGGGTACGATTTGCCAGCTGCTTCCATCAACATCCGTACGCTGGCATACGCTGATGATGTAGTGTTATTTGCATCTGACGCGTATTCCCTGGGCATCTATATAGAATCTTTCGATCACTTTAGCACTTCGACGGGAAGTTCCATCAATCTCGTCAAGTCTAAAGGCATCGCTATTGGGAAGTGGACAGTGGACTATCTTCAAACCTTCCCAATAACGTGGTGTGAGCAAATCACAGTGCTGGGATACGTCTTCTCTTTTCTACCCGACATGGACTCTCGTCACTGGCAGCAAGTTATCGACAAGTGTTTGTCTCGCCTTGGCAAGAACTTTCGTTATTCCACCTCGATGTTTGTCAAGGCGAGGTTCATCAAGACACACATCTTGTCCCTATTGACATCGAAATGCCTATTCGCCTTGCCATCTCCTCAACTTTTGAAGAAGGTGCACGGTGCTATTGCAGACTGTATTTGGGGGTATGCAGCAGCCCGTCATCCCCTTCGCCGGGAACTGCTGTATATCCCCTTCGAGGGAGGAGGCCTGGGCCTGCCTAACATCCGGCACTACCTCGTTGCGGCCAGAATGGCTGCCTTGATCCAGGTCTTCCTTCTTCCCCCTCCCAACTGGGCCAATTTTCTGTTCCTGCACCTGCGTTTCTTCTTCAAGGTGAATGGGCTACCAGTTCCCACTTGGCTGCCAGTGACTATCAACCTACGATCTCCTGGGTTCTACAACCGAATCCAGGGAGGCTTGGCGACCTTTATTCAAGAGCTGCATCAGGTAGACCCACAAGACTGGGGAAGCCTACGTCTATCTTGGTTCTTGGTTCTTCCGACCGGGGTGCGTCTTCTGACATTGTGCGCTGGCACCCCGAATATCCATGGTCAGCCATCTTGAAGGCCATCAAGTCCTTCGCCTTCGAGAGGACTGTGTTTAACTTTCAATGGCGTCTGCTGCACCATGGATTCTTTACTCTCCAACGTCTACATCAGTGGGGAGTAGTCGGTTCTGCTGGTTGCCTGGTTTGTGGGTCTCCTGAATCCATCGACCATGTGTTCTTTGAATGCCCATTCGCACAGTCCATCTGGGATCGCCTTTCAAGACATTTTGATCTGACTACCTTCTCCATCCAGTCAGTGCGATTTCTGATGGATTACTCCACCGGTGTTGCTTATAAGCTGGACCTGGCCACTTCCATCGCCTTCATGAACAGGGAGCTTTGGCTGGCTCGTCAGCAACGATTTGCTGGTGTGCCTTCGCCAGCCTCAGCCATCTGGAGGAGAGGTGCCTCCCATCTTAGGTCTTTCCTCCAGCTCGAGTGGCCACGGCTTGGCCCAGCTACGTTTCGGAGACTCTATTCGTCATCTCAGCGTCTCTGTAAGGTCATTGGAGGGGATACGAACAACATCTCGTATCTCTTCACCTTTCCCCTCAACATCGATGACCCACCGGTGAGCGGACGGGCCTCCTCTTGAGGCGTTTACATAGGAGCAGCCCTTGAAGGCTGCCTGTACCCCTATCGCATGTGCGCCTGGGCACCCTGCCTGTTTTACGATCTAAGGGTGCCCCTCTGGAGCCATACCACCGGCTCCAGTCCAACAGCGATTCTGCTCCTAAGTCAGAAAATTGTACAGTGCATTTGCCCCCCCCCCCCTGGTGTCTCTTTTTCATCGCATAGTTGATATGATTGCCGATGGCCCCTTCGCCGTCGGCATGTTTATGAAGGACTTATACTCCAAAACGAATATACCTCCGGTTCTCCCGTCGGGTCACCCCGCTGTGACTGTCCTGCAGAGGCTTTCTTCGACAGAGTCGAAGATGCTCTGCAGGCAACAGAATGTTGCAGACCGCACAGTGGCTGCGGATTTCATCAAGGTTGGGCAAACCACCGTCCACCTGAGTTATGCCGAACCCAGATACTTTTCAGTTCTTATCCGGGGCGCATCGCCACTGATGGCTGAGAAGTATCTACGTGACTACATGTCGGACTACGGGGTGGTGCGAAGAATCTCGTACCCCGTGCAACCGGATTCTCCTCTTCAGATGACGGGCGACATCGTAGTCTACATGGAGCTTCATAATGACATTCCAGAGTTCGTTGTAATGCGCGCAGTTAAAGTCTCCGTGTCTAACAAGGGACAGAGGCAGTGCTGCTGATACTGCAAAAAGACTTCCCACGTTCGGAAAGACTGTCCTCTCCTTCGGAAATGTGATTCCTGCCACAAGACCGTGCACAAATTCCACCAGTGCCAGGAGAGGTCAGACGCTTTATCAGCAGCCCCAACGCCATCGCCTCGAGGAATGTCGTCCCAGCAACCAGCAAAGATGAATTCACCGGCCAAGTCACCTGAGCCGAACAGAGCAACAGCGCCTCGTCCTCCACCGAGAAAGTCAAAGGCGACCCCACCATCATCGCCTCGTCCTCCACCGAGGAAGTCGAAGGCGACCCCACCATCGCCGCCTCCTCCTTCACCAAGGATTTCGAAGACGGCCCCACCATCGTCGCTCTTCCTAAGACTCCTGGGAAGGAGATGCCGACTCCCCCTCCTCGGCCTCGTGTGGTTCAAGAGACTGTTCTTTCACGTTCACCTTCGCCTGATGTTTCCCCAATGGTGGAGGACTGCCACTCTGCAGAAGTCATCTTAGACGATTCGTTGTGCTCCGAGTCGGCGTTTGATGTGGAGGAGTTTCCTGCTCTTCCTCCACCTGCTCCTTCTTCAGCATCGCAGCCTCTTCGAATCGTCTGTGCGGCTACGCCTGGTAAAATTTCATCCTCTGCTGGGACTTCCAAGCCATCCGCGTCTGTCAGCGGGATCTTCTTGCGACGCCCAAGAGCCCTCGCAAGAAAAAGGCCCGACGACATCGTAGCAAGAGGGACGGGATTCCTGTGTCCTCTTCATCTGAACGAGACAGCTGCGTTGAACATCATCATCGCAGCCCCTCTTCCTCTTCGGGACGTGCTCGCTCCCCTGGACGGAAGACATCTGAGCCTCCTCCCTTGACCGTGAGGCTCAAGTCTCGTTCGGATACAGGTCAGCTCCCGTCAGCTAAAATTCGCAGTGAAGGTCTTTTCTCTAAACGTTCGTTCCCTTGGTTCGTCCTTCAAGCAATCGGTTTTGTCATCATTCGTCGCCTTGTACAGGCCAGATATTCTCCTTCAAGAGGTGAAGCTTGCTGCTTCGCAACAGCTTGCTAACCTCCCTGGCCTTCGCAGTCAATATCCATCTGCACAGTTCTTCATCAACTCCATCATCTTCAACCCCTCCATTGTGGTGTCGAACTGCGTCTTTGACTGTGAATGCAGGGTAATTTCTTTGGACCTCCTGCTATCTGGTCTCAAATTCCGATTGCTTAATGTGTACGCCCCGTGTTTATCAGCAGAGAAACTGACATTCTTTGAAGACCTTGACTTTTACCTGTGCTCGTCCTTGCCTGCGGTGGTTGCTGGGGACTTCAATTGCCATCCGGATGAGAACAACATCTTTTCGTCTGGATATGTCTACCAGTTGTGCCAGCGGAATGCACTTTTCGATCTGTGGGCGTCTTTTTCCAATTCCAACCAAAGTGGGTCTACCTTTCACCAACGGCCCTCTGTATCTTCAAGGTTGGACCTTTTTCTAGTAGACGCCACTTTCGCCGGTGCTCCTGGTTCCATGGAGGTCATTCCATGCTCCTTTTCTGACCACAGTGCCATCAAGTAGTCTTGGAACCCTCCATTCCCTGCCTCCTCTGCAGGCTCTGCTTCGAACAATTGGTTTCTAAACGTTTCTCTGCTTGACAACGATAAATACAAGGGAATGTTCGTTCGATTTGTGAAAAGACATCTTCACAACCTTCCTCCGTCACTAGCTTCGTGGCTTTCCTTTAAATCAAAGCTCCGTCATTTTTTCAGAAAGATTGGGTTGGACGCCGCTAGAGCGCAATCGGCGCCATCTCCTCATGCTGCAAGAAATTCTGCGCCTCCTCCGCCTCCTCCGCTGTTCTATCCCGAAGGGGGCATATGCTGATGACATCCGCCAGGTGAAGAGCGAGATCAACGCTCTAATGATCCGCAGGGCCGCCGGTGCAGCTCTCAGGGCCAAACTGTCCTGGGCGTCTGACGTCCGGAATATGTCGTCAGCTGCGTTCGCAGAGGAGAGGCGTCGCGCCAATAAGAAGAGGTGTCATCGTTTGGTGGTGGAGAATGAGACAGTGGAAACGGACTCTGACATCTTGTCTGCTTTCCATTCTCATTTTTCATCATTTTTTGGCCACCCAGTCTTTCCATCCGACGCCACGAAGAAGTGGATCGAGGCACTTAGACCTTTCACTGCTGACGCTGACCTGTCAATTACCCGTCCCTTTTCCGAAGATGAAATCAAGAAGTTTCTGTCGATGGTAGGCCATCATCAGTCCAGCCCTGGATTAGACGGCATCCCGTACTCTTTCTTCAATGCGACTTGGAAACTTCTTGGGCCTTTCCTGGTGCAAGTGTTCAATTCGATCCTCAAGGACCCTTCCTCCATTACGTCGGACTTTACCGCGAGGAGAATCATCTTGCTCCCCAAGGTACCGGAACCTGAACTTGTCACCCAGTGGAGGCCTATCACTCTACTCAACACAGACTATAAGGTCTTCACTGGTGTGCTCCAACAACGGCTTCCAATCCTGCTGGGACAATCCTGCTCCATTCCATCTCGCAGGATGTCCGACAACCTCATTACCATCAAGTGTGTTATGGAGGAAGCGTGTGTGCGCCGTCAGACTCTTGCCGTGCTAAGTCTTTACCAGGAAAATGCCTTCGACCAGGTGAATCACGTGTTTCTTTTCCGAGTGTTTCACCATCTTCATCTTCGGAAATTTGCTACGATTATCTCAGCACTGTATGCTTCTGCCACATCATGCGTGGCGATTAATGGCTCCAAGTCGCCTTTTTTCGAACTGTCCAAAGGCGTCAGTCAGGGGTGTCCCATCTCTCCCCTGTTATATATATTCTATTTGGAGCCACTTTTACACTATCTTAATCGCCACCCAGATGTACTTACGGGGGTATGATTTGCCATCCGCTTCCATTAACATCCGTAGCTTGTTTATGCGGACGATGTAGTGCTATTTGCATCTGATCCTTATTCCCTGGGCATCTATAAAGATTCCTTCGATCTCTTTAGCACTTCGACGGGAAGTTCCATTAATCTCGTCAAGTCTAAAGGCATTGCTATTGGGAAGTGGACAGTGGACTATCTTCGATCCTTCCCAATAACATCGTGTGAGCAAATTACAGTGCTGGATATGTTTTCTCCTTTTCACCTAATATGCACTCTCGTCACTGGCAGCTGGTAATTGATAAATGCATCGCTCGCCTTGGCAAGAACTTTCGTTTCACCACCTCGATGTTTGCCAAGGCGAGGTTCGTCCAGTTGCACGTCCTACCGATCTTGACGGTTTGCTTTGCCATCTCCTTCTCATTTAAAGAAGGTGCGTAGTGCGATAGTTGACTGTGTGTGGGGTTATTCAGCAGTCCGTCATCCCATCCGTTCGGAGCTGCTGTTTTATCCCCTTCGATGGGGGGTGGGGGTGGGATTGGGCTTGCCAAACATCAGACGATACCTAATCGTAGCCAGAATGGCCGCCTTGATTCGTGCCTTCCTTCTTCCTCCCCCCATCTGGGCCAACTTCTTCTTTCTGCATCTGCGCTTCTTCTTGAAAGTGAACAGGCTACCTTTTCTGTCCACGCTGCCAGTGACGATCATTTTACGTTCGCCGGACTTTTACCATCTAGTCTGCGACACTTGTCATCTTTCCTGTCTGGCCTTCGACAGCTTGAACCGCAAGACTGGGGAAACCTTCGTCTATCTTGGTTATTCCAGCAGTCTGACCAGGGTGCGACTTCTGACATCGTACGGTGGCACCCTGAATATCCCTGGTCAGCCATCTTGAAGTCCTTCAAGTTTCTCGCCTTTGAGAAGGCGGTCTTCAACTGTCAATGGCGCTTGCTGCACCATGGCTTCTACTTTCTCCAATGTCTACATCGCTGGGGAGTGATCAGATCTGCTGGTTGCCAGTTTTGCGGGTTGCTTGAGACAGTTCCTCATGTTTTCTACGAGTGCCCGTTTGCCCAGTCCATTTGGGATCGCCTCTCTCGTCACTATCTTCTGACTGACTTTACCTACCAGTCAGTGCGATTTCTGATGGACTGCTCCACCGGTGCTGTGTACAAGCTGGATCTAGCCACTTCCATCGCCTTTATGAACAGAGAGCTTTGGCTGGTCCATCTGGAGGAAGGGCGCCATCCATCTCAGGTCCTTCCTTCATCTTGAATGGCATCGGCTTGGCCCAGCTACGTTCCGGAGACGCTACTCATCATCTCTGCGTCTCTGTAAGGTCATCGAAGGGGATACGAATACCACCTCGTACCTCTTCACCTTTCCCCTCGACATCGATGACCCACCGGTGGGCGGACGGGCCTCTTTTTGAGGCGTTTGAATAGGAGGTGCAGCCCTTGAGGGCTGCCCGTATTCCTACAGCATGCGCGCCTGGGCACCCTGCCTGCTTTAAGAACTAAGGGTGCTTCTCTGGAGCCATAACATCGGCTCCAGTTCCAATAGCGATTTTGCCTTTCCATCGACATGCCACTTCTGTGTATTTTTCCATAACCTGATGTCCATCTGATAATCATCCAAAGATGTATTTGTGAAATAGCCTTTCCACAGTATCAGGATATGTAAGCAATCTTTCCATATTCATCCTCACCCACCAGTTCTGTTGAGATGGACATTATTCCATAGACTGTGATTCAGGTTCTTCTGACTTCTCAGACAATCTCTTCTCCAGAAGTCATTTTAATCCAGTTCTCACCATGCTAATTCTTTACACTGTTGTGAGCACATCATGCTGTTAGGGACTCTTAGTTAATTGTGATCCGGACATTTAACCTTTCCAAATTTAATTAACTGTAAATTTTTTTTTATTTTTTCTTCTATCTTCAGTCCTGGCCAATATGTAATTTTAAATTTATCTGTCAATAGTTTCATGGGGGGTTTTTAATTCTTAACTTTTAGTGTCCCTTTATTTATTTTGCATCCATTATGTAGTCAGAGTTGAGTAGTCAAATATATTTAATGTTAATCTTTTTTTCATATCCTTTAGATATGAATTTATAATGTTTAGCAGAGAAGATAATTTCTCTGGTCTTTTGTTAATGATTGAATCAATTTGCAAGTTGTTTTATTTTAACAACTTCTTGATAACTTCTGGATAACTTTACTTTAGCCCGCCTAGCTCAGTCTTGCATTAAATGTTTAAAGTTCATTTTTCACTTTGAGCTGGCCACACAAATTATTTTTGAAACATTATTGTATGTTTTCCTGTCTATTTGACAGTTTCTTTATTATTGAAATAACTTGATTTGATTCAAGCACTTATGTCTTATTTATCTTGTGTTTTCAATAACACTATTTAATTTCATTGAGCAATTCTTTGTTTTATAATATCTCTGATGGAAAATGATACTTATGTGAATATTAAAATTGAAATTTCTATGTTTTCTACGTTGTCCACTGCCTCTGTTTTCTCTCAATTTGCAACCACACTTATTTAATTCCTTACAGCCAAGATTTGATAAGTTTTAACTTAAGGTAATGGTTAAATAAAAAAAATACACAACGCAATATCTGATTCAAATGATGTTTAAATCATAAATCCACTATACAGCACTTTAGTAGTTTAACTTTTTGTGCTAATAAAGCATCTTAAGTAGTTTAACTTGTCTTTGTTTAATTCAATTAAATTTTAATTGAAATAAAAATTAAATTCATATATATTAAAACTAAGTTAGTAATTAATTTCCTTTTTGTCTTAACTTTAACTAAGACAATCAAATAGCCAGTTTCAATACTGTATACTATTGAACATCAATCGCCTAGTCGCGACAATATAAAGATTACACTAGTCAACACGCATTTTGTGACTAAGACCACACATAGTGTTCTTAGTAGTAATTTTTATGTAGAATCCGAATCTGCTTTTAGATTTTTTCTATCACGTCACGTTTCCAAGTTATGCACTTCGAGACTTCATTGTTAAAGTATCCATATTTTGGGGCCGCAAGGAAATATACCAGGCTCCAAACACTGAATGATTTAATAATATTTCATTGTAAAATAAGAAAGCTGTCCGTGCTAGTAAAATTTAAAAATTATATTCGTAATGAGCAGAAAAAAGTTACCAAAAATCACCCACTTTCATTTTGTCACAAGAAAAATCTTAAATTTTGTTGGCTAGTGTTATTAATTTCTACGTTTTTAAGAGACTTCAGGTTTAGATTTTTTTCCATTATTGTGGCAGTATTACACAGCTGTATGCTAAATTTCAACTTGATAACTTACTTCCACGTTTCATTTTAAAACCGGACAAACATACCTACGTACATTGTGCTTTATATACAGAGTGAGTCAAAAAAAAGCTGGCGTGAGGAAAAAAACTAAGTCCCAGGATAATAGGTATATTCAACAATGGGTTTATTCAACAAAACCTATTGTCCTGGGACTTCGTTTTTTTCCCTCATGCCAGCTTTTTTGATTCCCCCTGTATATAAAAGATTATAGGAAGAGGATTAACGTACCTTAAATTCCTTATTACGGAACTGTGTTACTCGGATAAGTTTTTTATTGCGTACAGGATTTGCATCGTAGTTGGGTAGTATCTCATAAGTTAATTCGAGTTAATCATTTTTTATGGAAAGCAATATTACAGTATCAATTAATGGGGTAATCTCATCCGTCTATAACCAACAGAATTGTATAATATAGCTGACGAAGATCATTATTTTACTTACTTGTAGATTCTTTGACGATAAGATTGACGAAGATGTGATCATTGTTCACTTGTTCTTTTGGAATGTCTTTGGAATGAAGACGCATACTTATAATTTGTGGTTTACCTATCCATAAATGAAAAAATAAAAAATATATTTGTTAGAAAAATATTAATAATTCGAGTAATTGAAGGTGACCATAAATTGGAAGTTTCCAATAAACAAGAAAAGAATTTAATAACAGTATTAGTTTTCAAAAGAATGACAAAATACATTGAATGGCCAATTTATTAGTCACCTCTCAAGAAGGTGGATTAACCCGCTAACGCGATCATGTGATAGGGAATCATGATCATTGCATTTGTATACAGGGTGAGTCAAAAGTCTGTTACCCCACATACAATTTCAAAACAAGTGGAAATACAACAAATCTGTTGCAAGGAAGCTAGGCAGGGGCTAAACAATGGTGGACTTAAATTTGACCTTTGACCTCGAATTTGGCAGCATGCAATTTTGAACTTTGTAACCGTTACAGGTAGATAAATATTTCCAATTGTACATTGTCGAGCTCAAAACGCTCTTATTAACAAAAAAGAGAATAAAAATAAGCGTAAAATAAACCCACTACAACAAAAGGAAATTTCAGTGATCAAGGTACATTGAGTTTTGTCAATGAATGAAATGCTCAATGTGGCGTATCATTCGGCAGCAATGCATAACTGTGCACGGTATGCATCCTGCTGGGTGTTATGTCTGTACAACCCTGCTGAATTCGTTGTTTCAAATCATTTACTGATACTGGTACAAAGGCATACACTTTGCCCGTAATGTATCCCCAAATGAAAATTAATAGTGGCCAATGGACTGAACCTCCTCGGCCAATCCATCAGTCGTTCACGTGTAATGGCTGCAAAATGTGGAGTTGCCCCATCAAGCTGGAATCACACGCGGCGGTATTGCAGTAAAGACATATTGTCCAAAAAGTCTAAATATGCCATCCAAAATCATTTCTGTATACTATACTCCTGAAAGGCAACCGTTGTAGAAAACAGGTCCCACCAAGATGCCATTCTATAGACCACACCATGCAATGTAGCTCGAGCACTGAAATTTCATTTGTTGTAGTGGTTTTGTTTTTACGCTTATTTTTATTCTCTTTTTTGTTAAAAAGAGCTTTTTGAGCTCTACAACTGTACAATTGGAAATTTTTCTCGACCTGTAATGGCTACAAATTTACATATTGTAAGGTGCGAAATTCGAGGTCAAAGGTCACATTTGACACCACCATTGTTTATCCGTTATCTAACTTCCTATATATTCCCTGCAACAGATTTGTTGTATCTTCACTCGTGTTGAAATTACGAGGGCGAATCAGAAAGTCTTTGTCCCTATTTTTAGGCAAAGTTCGGCTGTAAATGTGAAGTCAATATAACCATTCCTAGCGGTGGATCGTTCTTGGACCGACCCGGCCTTATCTGCCGTTAGCTCCACGGTGAACGAGCAACGAAGTGAGATTGGTTTTCTATGGAGCAAGGGGCGAATGCCAATCAAAATTCACAGGGAAATGCAGCCCACGTATGGGGAAAAGTGCCTCGCTTTGAGAAGTTTGAGGTGGTGGTGTTATGAGTTCGTAAAAGGCCGTGAAGACTTGTATGCATGACAATGAGTGTTCGGGGAGGCTGCGTTCGTTGCTGATTGACGACAACATTTCCCGCGATGACAGCGGATCGGCATGTGCACCTCAAGGATATTTCCCTAGAGCTTGACATTTCCCCGGGAGTGTTTGCTTGACATATGGGAGTGTTTGCAACATCGTTCACGGGTCCTGATTGCCGGCAAGCCTAAACAGTTGGATGACATGATGCAAGCGAATGATAGCTTCACTGAATCATCTGCTACGGTATGCCAAGGAGGGTGACAGTTTCTAGGACCTCATTTTCACTGGCGATGAAACCTGGATACTGCATTTCACGCCGGAATCGAAGCAGCAGAGCATGATGTGGAAACATCCGGATTCGCCTGTGACAAAAAAATCCGTTCAGTGCCATTTGTTGGGAAAGTGATCTTAACGGTCTTTCATGCCACTAGGTGCAACCATCAATGCCGACAGTTATTGTTCCACACTGTCACGTCTACGGGTTGTTACCAGAAGAATCTCTGAGGGATTCTCTGTGTGGACAACGTGGTTAACCTCCACGACAATGCGAGGCCACATGTGGCAATCGGAACCAACGACAAGCTCCAGTCATTTCACTGGGAGAGTCTGGACCACCCACAATACAGCCCCGACCTCGCCCCTAGCGATTTCCACGTTTTCAGTCCCCTGAAGAAGTTTCTGACAGGACAGCGATTCACGTGCAACGATGAAGCGAAGACAGCAGTCCGGCGGTGGTTCCACAGTTAGCCGGACGATTCTACCACAGGGACATCTCAAATTTAGTGCTGCGATGGGACAAATGTCTGAACTGGTGTGGGGACTGTGTGGAAAAATAGTGTAAGGTGCGTAGAATAGCACGTGCATTTGTAATTATCTGTATGTACCTTATTTCGGCTAAAAAAAATAGGGACAAAAACTTTCTGATTCGCCCTCGTATATGGGGGGTAAGAGATTTGTCTCACCCTGTATGTAATCAATTGTTTGAAGGATGGGAAAATTAACCCTCCGTGATTAAAGTTGAATAAAATAAGGCTTATAAAAATAGAATAGCTGATGAATGGTATTTGAAGATATATTTACACGGTATACCTCAGTTTTAAAGTTACTATTGAAAGCCGGAAAGAAAATTCCACAGCCTGGCTCGAACATGCAACTAACAAGGGAATCCCTCAAACATGTATGTCACAGATTTCCACCAAATTGAAATATGTTACTCATCTGAAGCTACTATAGATGCTTGCAAAATAAGAGAGTTCGAAATTGTGTTTCTTTCAAAATAAACCGAGAAAACGAAAAACTTTCAGCATACATAGCCAATCGAGGACTCCATTGTTAAAGCAGTTAGGCTATGTGGGGCTCCCTTGTAAGTGATTAAAGCATCTGTGCGATTAGCCGAAGTTCCTGATTCGAGCTACGCTGTGGTATTTTCTTTCCTATTTTCTCTTACCACTTATAGTAATACATTCGTTAATCTATATTCGGCTAAACGGTTTCTATGCAAGGAAGACATAATAAGAAAATAAATTAAAATACAAGTCGTTTAGGATTGGAACAAACCAATTTGGCGTAGGCTCCATAAGGATGAAACCTTTCAACATCCTCCTGCTGAGGTTTGTTGAGACTCCAGCATTGAACTCCCATGTTACTTGAGGTTGCAGTATTTCGCGAAACTATTCTTGCCAGACGATACGGGTAAGGTTTATCACTTTCTTCAGTTTCCGGAAGACACGGATGGAGCGACTTCGAAGGAGCCATGGTAGTTGAAGAAAGAATACAGGATCCAGCATTTTCGAAACCGTCAACGTTTTTGGGATTTTCTCGAAGAGCGAATTGTTAGAGGATATCGGGAAAATATAAAAATCAAACAGACATGCAACAAATTCAAATACACAGCTCACAAAAATTAGAGAATATTTTAAAATGAACATGAAGCGATAAAGGCAGCAATTGATTTTTCTTTATTATTAATCAACATCAGAAAAGAAAATGATAAGTCAAAGACAGTCCGATTATGCAAATGAAATGCAAACCCAATTATTGTGATTGAATAGTGACATGTTAGTATGGGTTGAACAGAAGCAGGTCAAATTGGACGCAAGTGCCACACATTGACTGTTCAGTAAGGCGCAAGGTTACCCTGGACTGCCAAACAGAATGACAGCGTTGAGACATGGACAGGATAAGAATGCTCAGCAGTTCTTGTGGGTTCCTTTCCCACTCTTGCTCCAGAGCAACTTCTAGCTCAGGAAGCGTTGTGGCGGCAATGTATGTGTCACGTGGATTTTCGCAGCGTTAGAGGCGATCGAGAGGAAAGAGTGACGACGATGATGACGTCGATCACAAGATTTACGTCATCCCAAAAAATTCTCGAGGAAGGACGAGAGGAGCACGAGAGGGAGAGAGAGTTTGGAAACGGAGGCGAAAGGACGTACGGGGAGACCGAGCCGAATTTGTCTTAAGGAAAATCAAAGGCCGGTGCGCAAGCCACCATGACCGAGCGCATGAGAACGTATACGCCGTAAAGAAGCGTTTCTCAACAGAGCCAGGCAATTCCCGTGGCGACAGCGAAGTCGACGGGGAGGAGAATAAGGTCGGCGAAGGGCGCGACCGAGCAAAGCGGCAGCATCTCCGACAATGTCAGGCAGCTCTCGGACAACAGACAGTGGACGAGAAATAAAGCACTAATTCCGTACGGACCGTAGAGACTCTTCTCCAAGAGTTCGACAAGGACCGATCTCCAGACGATAGCGGAAAGCAGGCGGCTGAACTACCCGTTACCTACAGAGATGAGGCAGCGGCGAATGGAAGGAGTCCAGCGCACGCCGAATTCATTTCGTTTCGTCGGGGACTAATTCCTAATTACGGTAGGCCGTCTTTTATATAATTTTAAAAAGAGGTGAGCACCTCGATTGCCACCGAACGCCTATCCGTAATTTTCCTGCAAATTCCCTCCTTGCAAAACGAACAATACAAATTGGTTATTTGCGTACGACGTAATTAATTGTCGCAGGGGAGAGGAAGTAGTTGGAGTCTTCCCTTTTTCATTGAGAGGGTTCTTCACGAATGAAATTGGAGGTTTTATGCGAGTACCAACGGACACTGTTCGATATTAAAGAAATTAAGCAACGGACGCTGTAGGAGGCAGATTTACAGAGTGTTACGAAAACGCAACGTCGGCTCGTAATTCGTCAGCTCGTCTAAGTCAAGCTCCGTTAACTTTTGTGCATTTATGAAGTGCTTGTGTGTCTGCTTTCGTAAAGTGGTGCTAATATCCACGTCCATGAATTTGAACGTGGGGCACAGTTTATGCTTAACGTAAGTGATATGGGATAAACGGCAAATCATCTAGAAAACGACAGAATGGCCGTTATTGTGTTTTGCTGTGTGCTCAAGCGTTTATCATTCGTTGTTATTACAGTGATGTGTGTCTCACGTGTAATATTACTTATTCCAAGGCAATGCTTATGCCTGATTTATTCATATATGTGTCTATGAATTTATGAGTGTCTCTCAGCATTCTTCAGTGATAGTGCTTCGAGTAGAATGATTGATATTTGTGATTTGCATCCCATGTGTTATAGTAAAGGCCAGCTTCAGTGGCAACAGTGTCAGCAAATAATTGTGTGATAGTTCTTAACAGCCGAGCATCAGTCGTTGTATGCTCGTTTACGTCAAAGCCTCTAAGTTCATTGTGTTACCAACATGGAATCCGCCCTTGCTCGTCTTGCCAAGGCGAGGCCTTGTTAACTGGAGACGACAAGAGACCCATCCGCTCCGACATCCAACCAGCTTCACTGTTTACCTCATTACCGGATTACGTCACACATAAGAGACATTATCGACTCGTACTTACCTGATGGTGATTGACGACGCGTACTTGAACTATTAATGTACTTACCAGGGACTACAATATTAAGTACCGAAAGGTGCTTTATGCTATCAGTGTGGGGAAACGTGTCTGTCCGTCTGTCTGTCTGTCTGTCTGTAACTCAAACTCCTCCGAGATTATGAAAGATTTTCACAATGTGTTTTCGTCAGTCGATGAATATGGTTCATGGCACGAACCAGTTACAAATATTATCTAAATCGGTTCATTGGCACGTGCACATATGGTACCTCTATTTTCCCGCCCAGCAATTTTCAATGGGAAGAAATATTGAGTAATATATCAAACAAATCGTAATGACGAGATAGATGCGGTTATTCATTACTATTTTCGTCAGTCGATGAATATGGCACATGCAATGAAAAAATCATAAATTTTATCTAAATCGGTTCATTAGCACGTCCACAAATGACACCATCACGACCCCAACTAGCAATTTTCAATGGACAGATATATTAAGTAATATGTCAAACAAATCTTAATGAGGAGATACAAGCGAATATAAATTACTATTTCGGCCAATAAATATGGTTCAGGAAATGAACCATTTTGAAAATTGTTGCAATCGAAACATTGGCACGTGCACTAATGGTACCTTTGACACCTTCAAAAATTTTCAATGATAAGATATGGCATGTAATATATCAAACAAATTGTGATGATGTATCATAAATGAATATCACGTAAAAGTAATGATAGTCCAAATTGGTTTCAAGGAACCTGGTTTTGTGGTATCGTGATGGTTCACTGGAACTTTCAATGCTAAAATATGGCATGTAATATATCAAACGACTTGGAATGAGGTGCCATGAATGAATATAACGTAAAATTAATGATAATCCAAATTGGTTTCAAGGAACCTGGTTTTGTGGTACCGTGATGGTTCATTGGAACTTTCAATGCTTATATATGGCATGTAATATATCAAACAAATTGGGATGATGTATAATGAATGAATATAACGTAAAATTACTGATAGACCAAATTGGTTTCACAGAACCTGGTTTAGTGGAACCATGATGGTTCATTGGAACTTTCAATGCTAAAATATAGCATGTAATATATCAAACGACTTGGAACGAGGTGTCATTAATGAATATAACGTAAAATTAGCGATAGTCGAAATTGGTTTCAAGGAACCTGGTTTAGTGAAACCATTACGGTGCATTGGAACTTGCAATGCTAAAATATGGCATCTTATATATCAAACGACTTGGAAGGAGGTGTCATGAAGGAATATAACGTAAAATTAATGATAGTCCAAATTGGTTTCCAGGAACCTGGTTTAGTGGAACTATTATGGTTCATTGGAACTTTCAATGCTAAAATATATCATGTAATATATCAAACGACTTGGAATGATGTGTCATAAATGATTATAACGTAAAATTAACGATAATCGAAATCGGTTTCAAGGAAACTGGTTAGTGGAACCATCCTGTTTTAGTGGAACCATTATGGTTCATTGAAACTGCAATGCTAAAATATGGCATGTAATATATCAAACAACTTGGAATGATGTGTCATAAATGAATATAACCTAAAATTAATGATAGTTGAAATTATTTCAAAGGTTCGTGGTTTAATGGTATCATAATGGTCCATTAGAAACTTCCAATGTTAACATAGGGCCGTTTAAAAATATAGTTCCGCGAATGGTTTAGTTTAACCTATCGGTACTTGGTTATGTCATTCCTTAATGGTTTATTAAGTACCGAAAGGTGCTTTATGCTATCAGTGTGGGGAAACGTGTCTGTCCGTCTGTCTGTCTGTCTGTAACTCAAACTCCTGCGAGGTTATGAAAGATTTTCAAAATCTGTTTTCGTCAGTCCATGAATATGGTTCATGGCACGAACCAGTTACAAATATTATCTAAATCGGTTCATTGGCACGTGCACAAATGGTACCTCTATTTTCCCGCTCAGCAATTTTCAATGGGAAGAAATATTGAGTAATATATCAAACAAATCGTAATGACGAGATAGATGCGGTTATTCATTACTATTTTCGTCAGTCGTTGAATATGGTACATGCCATGAAAAAATCATAAATTTTATCTAAATCGGTTCATTAGCACGTCCACAAATGACACCATCACGACCCCACCTAGCAATTTTCAATGGACAGATATATTAAGTAATATGTCAAACAAATCTTAATGACGAGATACAAGCGAATATACATTACTATTTCGGCCCATAAATATGGTTCAGGAAATGAACCATTTTGAAAATTGTTGCAATCGAAACATTGGCACGTGCACTAATGGTACCTTTATGACACCTTCAAGAATTTTCAATGATAAGATATGGCATGTAATATATCAAACAGATTGTGATGATGTATCATAAATGAATATCACGTAAAAGTAACGATAGTCCAAATTGGTTTCAAGGAATCTGGTTTAGTGGAACCATTCTGGTTTAGTGGAACCATTAAGGTTCATTGGAACTTTCAATACCAAAATATGGCATGTAATATATCAAACGATTTGGAATAAGGTGCCATGAAGGATTATAACGTAAAATTCATGATAATCCAAACTGGTTTCAAGGAACCTGGTTTAGTGGAACCATGATGGTTCATTGGAACTTTCAATGCTAAAATATGGCATGTAAGATTTCAAACGTCTGGAAATGATGTGTCATGAATTAATATAAATTAAAATTAATGATAGTCGGAATTGGTTTCAAGCCACCTGTTTTAGTGGAACCATTATGGTTCATTGGAACTTTCAATACCAAAATATGGCATGTAATATATCAAACGATTTGGAATAAGGTGCCATGAAGGATTATAACGTAAAATTCATGATAATCCAAACTGGTTTCAAGGAACCTGGTTTTGTGGTACCGTGATGGTTCATTGGAACTTTCAATGCTTAAATATGGCATGTAATATATCA
>JAHWFO010104619.1:226933-263664 GCA_023313115.1 Rhysida immarginata | reverse complement strand
AGGAATAGCAGTAACACTGGCGCAACGGTCTGTAGACACCTACTGCCGAAAGAGCGGATTGGCCGAATTAAATCAAAAGAGAACTAGACCTCTAAAGTCTTTTTAGAAAGTTTTCTTAATGTCACCAAATTATTTCCTGCCCAGTGGTGGAAGGAAGGAAGGCCATGGGGACGCCGGGGATAGCAGCGCGTAGCAAAATCTTGTGGAACCAGGCGAATGTCATCTAGGACCAGAAAACTATCCTCGAGGAGGGCCTAACGGAATTTCGCTCCTTAGTTTTCTTTTAATATGCAAGGCGCAAACTGACTTGACGAAATGATGCCCCGTTCACTGACCTAAGGCCTTCAACAGCTAAATTAAGAAAGGGCGGAAAAAAAATAACACCCAATTAGCTAATAGCAATAACGCACTTAGCTTTAGCTAACCAAAAACAACCAGCTGAGTACGACGCTTATATTTTATGTTGAGACGGACAGTGGATATTTCCAGCTATATTTCAACGTCTCTATGATAAAGCATAAGCTACGCGCTCGAGCAGGAAATTATTGCATACAAATGGGAGAGTGAGAACCCTGACGTTAATTTTATAAGGTCGCATTTCCAATGAAATTACCACCCACCTTATGTAGGGCCTTTAAATGCCCAATCCACGAAACCAAACGGCTTCGTGCGTCTTGGAATGATTCTCAATGGAAATCCTGCTGGGAATAGCGTTGGGGCTAGTTCGCCATATCTCTCATTCGTCGCTGCATCGAAACAGTCGATCCCGCGGGTTTGGCTACGTTGTCCTGGTCGATTGACGGATTCACTTTCTCGGTGGGCAGTTCCTTGAGCAACGGACGGGCAAACTCGGCTGGCTCTGGCGATGAACACGAACTCTTGTCGGGCTCGGCACTATCGTTGAGTCGTCCTTCGTAGCATTCTACCGGAGTGACGTCCTCTGAAACGTTCAATAAATTCGAGCACATACAAGTTAGAGAAATGTTATTAGAGCGGCTGCAGCTTGGCTCCACATCGCTATCCTTGACAGCGAAGCTTTCACTCCCTGAGTTCACAAAGCTTTCGGAGCTCGGCGACTGGTTTTTGCTTCTCGAGCATGAAACATCACCGTCGCTCGTGAGCTCGGCGCGTGGGCGGTAAGACTCGGAAGATCGTGACCTTTCGTCGCGGGTTTCATCGCACTCTCCACGATTCCTATTTTCCCGCTCAGGAAAAACTCGCTTGCGCACCTTTCTGCGCAGTTTCCTCTGGCTTCGCGTAAGAAGCTCGCGCTTGAGCCTCCTTGAAGGTAAGGCCGCCTCTCTTCTAATGCCATCCAAGCTTGCTTTCCGCTGTGCTAACGCCAAGGAGAGACTTGGGTTGAACTTCTGTCACTAAACTTGGTGACAGCGGGGCTCAGGACTTTTTTTGGATTAAATTTTGCAGTATCTTAAAAGTAAAAACATGAAAACGCTTAAAATTTATACAGTAAATATTTATAATGAAAATTCGAAAAAAAAATTTTTAAAGGCTCACAATGGATGGACCTCTCCAAGGATGCCACTGCTAGAACAGAAAAAATTTAAATTTTCAAAAAATTGTTAAGTACAAAGAACACTTTTTTCTAAGAAAACCCAGAATAATAGGAATTCTATGCATTGTTACAAATTGAAATTTATCTAAATTGCCCAAAATTTTCCTTGCATTGTTGGTCAAGAGATATATATTGTTGATCCTTGCATAGCGTTGGTGCATTGCGTGTTGACACCATTGTTGATACCTATTGTTGCACAAACGTTTTCTTGCATTGTTGATCATGAGATATATATTGTTGGTCCATGCAGAGTGTTTGAGTATTGCGTGTTGATACCATTGTTATACCTATTTTTGTACAAACTATGCCTTCCATTGTTGGTCATGTGATATTTCCAATTAATGTGCCCTGCCATAACCATTAATATCGATTTTTATCAATAATTATTATTTTTGCAAACTCTGAGGTAGACAGTAGCCTTCCCCATGCTTTGAAGGTCAAGTATGCAAAATTACATCAAGATCGGAATAATATTGTAGATTTGCATAAGAAACAAACAAACCCACAAACAAATCCACAAACCCACAAACAAATCCACAAACCCACAAACAAACATTCTTCTTTATATATATGAAAGAACTAGCAGAGAACTGGTATTGCCCGGGATAATTACGCTTGTAGGAAAACAGAACAACCTCAAAAAGCTAAATTAAACCTCCAAATTGGTTAAATAATAACTCAATCACTACAATATAGAGCGAAGGGACTATCCGATCTAACAAAAATCCGAAAGAGAAATTTACCTCTTCACTGAAAAAATCATTCTAGGTGATATACCGGGACTTGATTTACCGAAAAAAAGATTTTTAAGGGCTCACAATGGATGGACCACTCCAAGGATGCCTTCTGGTCTCACATAATCTTTTACTCACATAATCTTACTTTAGATGTACACTTGATGTTGTTGCAATTTCCTTTCTTCTTTCGATGTCCTAAAGCAAAAATTGGCCATTCATCTTTTTATGCAGTGTAGCGGTCGCCGATTCTTCTATTTACTTGCTTACCATTTGCTCAATACAGCACGGAGCTAAAGGAGTGCTTTCTCTATCGTCTTTCACTCTTTCTTAATAGTCTGCAAACTCATTATCTCCAGTTACTGATCATTTTTAAAGATGTTCAAGAAATTGTTAAGTACTAAGAATTCTCTTTTCTAAGAAAAGCCTGAATAACTTGAATTTTATGTATTGAATTCTATATTGCATAAACTTTGCCTTGCATGGTTGGTCACGAGACATATATTGTTGATCCTTGCATAGTGTTGGTGCATTGCATGTTGACACCATTGCTGATACCTATTGTTGCACAAACTTTTATTTGCATTATTGGTCATGAGATATATATTATTGGTCCGTGCAGAGTGTTTGTGAATTGCGTGTTGATACCATTGTTGATAATTATTGTTGCAAAAACTTTGTCTTACGTTGTTAGTCATGAGATATTTCTCATTAATATACCCTGCTATAACCATGAATATCGATTTTTTTTATCAATAATTATTATTTTTTCGAAATCTGAGGTAGATAGTGACCTTCCTCATGCTTTGAAGATCATGTATGCGAAATTTTATCAAGATCAGAATAAAACTGTAGATTTGTATAAAAAACATACCAACAAACCCACAAACCCACAAACAAACCCACAAACAAGCAAACAAACAGACCCACAAACATCCGTCTTTATATATATAGATAAAAAGATATATATATATATAAAGAAGGATATTTGTTTGTTTGTTTGTGGGTTTGTTTGTTTTTTATACTAATCTACAGTTTTATTCCGATCTTGATGAAATTTTGCATACTTGACCTTCAAACCATGAGGAAGGTCACTGTCTACCTCAGATTTCGAAAAAAGTATTTAATATCGATAAAAAAATCGATATTCATGGTTATGGCAAGGCATATTAAAGAGAAATATCTCATGACCAACTATGCAAGGTAAAGTTTGTACTACAATAGATATCAACAATGGTATCAGCACGCAATTCACAAACACAATGCATGAACCAACAATATATATCTCATGAAACAAACCCACAAACAAACATCCTTTTCTTTCTATATATATGAAGAAGGATGTTTGTTTGTTTGTTTGTAAATTTGTTTCTGGGTTCGTTTGTTTGTTTGTTTTTTATACAAATCTACAGTTTTATTCCGATCTTGATAAAATTTCGCATACATCACCTTCAAGGCATGAGGAAGGTCTCTGTCTACCTCAGGTTTCGAAAAATAATAGTTATTGATAAAAAATAAATCGATATTCATGGTTATGGCATGGCATAATAATGAGAAATACAGTATTTCATGACCAACATTGCAAGGCAAGGTTTGTGCAACAATACTTATCAATATGATATCAACACGCAATTCACAAACACTCTGCAGGAGCCAACAATATATATCTCATGACCAACAATGTAAGGAAAAGTTTGTGCAACAATTGATATTAATAATGGTCTGAACACGCAATGTACCAACACTATGCAAGGATCAATAGTACATCTGTCATTACTACAATGCAAGACAAAGTTTGTGCAATAATGATAAGTATAAATTTGTAACAATGCATAGAATTCTTGTTATTCAGGCTTTTCTTAGAAAAGAGAGATCTTAAGACTTAACAGTTTCTTGAAAATCTTTAAAAATGATCAGTAACTGGAGATAATGGAGAGTTAGCTGACTATTGAGAAAGAGTGGAAAGACGACAGAGAAAGCAATCCTTTAGCTCCGTGCTGTATTGAGCCAATGGTAATTAGAAGAATCCGCGTTCGCTAGACTACACAAAGAGATGTATGGCCAAGTTTTTGCTTCAAGACATCGAGAGAAGAAAGGGAATTGCAACAGCATCATGTGTACATTTAAAGTAAGATTACGTGAGTAAGAAATTATTTAGACTAGCAGTGGCATCTTTGGAGGGGTCCATCTATTGTGAGCCATTAAGAAAATTTTTTTTGAATTGTCATTAAGAATTTTTACCTTATTAATTCAAAGCGTTTCATGTGTTTTTTTTTTAATATTTCAAAATTTATTTCAAAAAGAAAAAGTCCGAGCCACGCCGGGGTTATCACCTAGCTTATATGGTAGCACACAGATCTAAACATTTCATAAAAATACATTTTGACTATATTCTGTGGGATTATGTATATTTTGGACACTGAGATGCTGATTATGCGATGACTGAACGTTTGTTTCAAAGAATTAATGATAATGAACATATAGTGATGATGCAGTGAGAGAACATTAAAAAAGTAGCATCTATTGATGAGGCAAAGGAGTCACGCGTCTCTTCCTTGAGCTCCCTATCAAACATCCCGATGACTGGAAAAAATTTATGTTTCTGGAAAGAAAAGAGAAAGAACGAGTATTGGTCAGAGAAACTCTGCAACTAAAACAGAAAAGCTATACGGGCATTTGAAGCATCTGAACAACTGTGGTTTCGAATAGAGCAATAGGTAATAAGAACTTCTAAGTACAGGGCAAGAAAAAATGTGTGATGCTCTGCAGTGTTGAGGCAAGACAAGAAGAGTTTAGATGATGTCCCGGTATATCATCTAGACTTCTTGTTTTTCGTATTTTTCGTAGAATGGATAGTCCTTTTGCTCTGTGTTGTATTGATTGGGTTATTATTTAACCAATTGGGAGTTATAATTTAATTTTTCTTTACCTACAGGTGTAATTATCCCGGGCAATGCCGGGTACCTCTGCTAGTTATATATATGGAAGGAGATAGATTTAAGAGGAACTGTTAAGTATCTTTGCTAATTTTGAAAAAAAATTAAAATCCTAAAGATTTTCTCGGAAGATGTCAAAAATATAATACAGAGAAACCTACAAATAACGGACACGAAGAGTACCATGAATTTTGTCCGCTAAATCAGAGGTCCTTTATTTAGAGTTAAAACAAGAGTTCCTATCAAAGGGACCGGGACTTGTTAAACTGTCCCTTAATTAGAGGTGTCCTCTATTAAGAGGTTCCGCTATAAGTATCATTGCTAATTTTGGAAGAAAATTAAAATGCCAAAAATTTTCTCAGAACTCAATTAAAAAAAAAACTATAAAATAAAATAATATAAAAATATTATTACACTGCTCAAAACAATTAAAGGAACACTTGTAGAATCCCCCAGAGAGGGCGTAAATAATACTTTTTCGCAATTTCATCTTCTGCAACATGAGACCTACTATCTCCCTCTAACTAGGAAATGGATGAAGCCAACACATTTTGCTGCCAAATGTTCTGAGAAATTTGCATAGCAATATAATCTCCCGGAAAACAAAGTGGTTACATGCCATTTTGCTGGCATTCCTGGAACGTTGTTGTTAGTGCTCTGACATGCCACGAAGACATCTTGAAGCAGTAGAAGCTGCGAGAGCCGTAACATTGCTCCAAACGGGTCAATCATTTCGGACTGTGGCAAAAGCTCTCAATGTCCTCTTCCGTCATTTTCCGACTGTGGACACGATTCCAGGCGACTGGCCAGTAACACGAAGAGCTGGGCAAGATCGCCGACGCTCAACAACCGCCAATGGAGATCATTATGTGCGGACTTGTGCCCTGCGCCGAAGAACCTCAACGGCCAGAGACCTGAGAAATGACCTGCAGATGCCAACTGGGATAGCTGTTTCAGATCAAACAATTCGGAGCAGGTTACGTGAAGTTGGCTTGAGAGGCAGACGACCAAATCGAGTGCCTAGGCTAACCCGCCAGCACATACAGGCGCGACTAGAGTTTGCACATCAACATGTGACCTGGCAGCTTCGACACTGGCGTTCTGTTCTCTTCACAGACGAGTGTCTGGAGACGACGTGGTGAGCGAAACACCGACGCAACCGTTTGTGCGACTGAATGAATGGGATGTTGTTCCATTTTGGTTTGGGCTGGTATCTCAATAGACCATCGAATGGATCTTGTGGTCGTCCGAGGGCGAATGACCACTGACGTTTACATTCGTGACATTCTGGAAGAACATGTGATTGTTGCTGCACATGGCATGGGGCCTGGATTCCTTCTGATGCAGGATAATGCTCGTCCACACTGTAGCTGTCACTCAAGACTTCCTACTGATACACGGCATTCAGACCATGAGGTGGCCTGCAATGAGTCCAGACTTAAATCCCCTTGAACATCTCTGGGACATGCTTGACAGGCGAATTCGACACCGCTCTTCAGCTCCAGAAACACTGCAACAGCTCATCCAGCCACTTACTGAGGAATGGGACCGGCTTCCCCAAGATCACATCTGTCGACTGATACGGAGCATGCCTCGAAGGTGCATGGAGGTTACTGCAGCCATGGTAGGCATACTCTTTACTGAGTGGTGCAAAAACTGATCCCTGGAAGAAACAGGGCATTCTCCTCACAACGTCCAAAGGACATTTCACTTTGTTTTAGGCAGGGGTCCTGCAGTTTCCTGTTTTTTCTTTATGTTTCTTCACCAGTTGTTTCAATAATGCATTCTATTGTTAAATAAACCTTCTTTTAATGATCACATACAGCGATTTTGTCCATATTATTCGTAGTTGCTTCTACACGCTACTGAATAGAAGTGTTCCGTTAAATGTTTTGAGCAGTGTACGTTAATTTATAGAGAAAAATATGCATTCCCTTTCCCCCATCATCTTCACCACATTACTTCTCTTCTATTTATGCATATAAGGCATTTTTTCAACAATCCTGATGCATATTTTCTAGAAATAGCGTTTAAACGTTATGAGGAATTGATGGAAATTTAAAAGTGCATGCGAGGACCCTTGGTCACACCTTTGAGATTATTAGCAACACAACGAGAAACATGTTTTAAATGGACTATTGAACTATACTCTTATAAATCATTAAGAGGACTTACACACTAAAGATTATTTTTGTGTTATATGTGATTTAAGAGGAACTATTATGTATGATTGCTACTTTTGAAAAAAAAATTAAAATCCTATAAATTTCTCAGAACTCGAAAATATAATACAGTGAAACCTCCAAATAGCGGACAGCAATGTACGAGGGCGTTTTGAAAACTAATGCCTTCATGGCTGTAGCTTTTTTATTTGGTAACCGATTTTCAAAATTCTTTTTGTATGTGATACTTATATTTATCCTCTATGTAATGCACTATTCGCTTTTTGACAGTCTCCATCCCTTTCCATGCATTGCGCCAACTCGTGAATAGTTGGGTGAACCCGTCAGAGAGGAATTCCGGAGTTGCTGTCGACACCAGGATTGAATGGCAGCGTTTACCCCGCCGTCAGAACCAGCTCACGTCACTTAAGGGGCTCTTTCTTCTTTGGGAAGCGGTGACAGTGGCAAGGTGCAAAGTCTTTCATCTTTGAACTTCAGTCATTCATCTTTGAACTGTAGGCGCTGCAACACCTCTGATGTGTGGCGACTCATGTGCGGGCGGACGTTATCCTACTCCAGAAGAGGGTCCAAAGCTGCCATTCAATCCTGGTGTGACAACAGCTCCGGAATTCCTCTCCGAGGGTTCACCCAACTAGTCACGCGTTGGCGCAATGCATGGAAGGGATGGAGACTGTCAAAAAGCGATTAGTGCATTACATAGAGGATAAATATAAATATCACATACAAAAATAATTTTGAAAATCGGTTACCAAATAAAAAAGCTACAGCCATGAAGGCATCACTTTTCAAAACGCCCTCGTACCATAAATTTTGTTTGCTAAATAGAGGTGTCCTTTATTTAGAGGGAAAACAAGAGTTTATTATCAAAGGGACCAGTACTTGTTAAACTTTCCCTTAATTAGAGGTTTCTTCTATTAGGAGGTGTCCACTATAAGTATCATTGGTAATGTTGGAAGAAAATTAAAATTCCAAAAATTTTCTCAGAACTCAATTATAAAATAAAAACTATTATTATTAAATAAAAATATTATAATATTAATTTATAGGGTAAAATATACATTCCCTTTCCCTCCTCATTTTCAGCACATTCTCTTTTATTTAAGCATATAAGGCATTTTGTTTTGGCAATCCTGATGCATATTTTCTAGAAATAGCATTTTTACATTATAAGGAACAGATGGATGGGGTCTTTATTTTTTGACGATAAAAATAAAGTATTACGCAAAAATGGTATTTGTTAATCACCTTCCCAGTGGAAAAAAAGTAACTGAAAGTCAAGGTTAATATTTTGATGATTAAAATATATTTTAAATGAACCATACAAGCATTTTTATTTACACAATAAAAAGCCACAGAATGTTTTTGGTTACTTAATATTTTTATATACGAGGTGCGATTGATAAATAAGGTCTCCATGGCTGTAACTTTTTTATTTGTTAACCGATTTTCAAAATTCTTTTTGTATCTTATACTCACATTTGTCCTCTATGTAATGCATTATTCATTTTTTGACATAGTACCTATCCCTTTCCACGCATTGCGGCAACGCGTGACAAGTAGGGTGAACCCGTCGGAGAGGAATTCCGGAGTTGTTGTCGACACCAGGATTGAATGGCAGCGTTTACCTCGCCGTCAGTACGAACTCATGTCCCTTAAGGGGCTCTTTCTACTTTGGAAAGTGGTGAAAGTCGCAATGTGCAAAGTCTTTCATTTTTGAACTGCAATTTTTCATCTTTGAGCTGTAGGCGCTGCAACGCCTCTGGTGTGTGGTGATTCGTGTACGAGCGGACGTTATCCCACTCCAGAAGAGGGTCCAAAGCTGTCAATCAATCCTGGTGTCGACAACAACCACGAAATTCCTCTTCAACGGGTTCACCCGAGTGGTCCCGTGTTGGCGCAGTGCGTGGAAAGGGATGGGGACTATGTCAAAAATTGGATAGTGCATTACATAGAGGACAAATGTGAGTATAAGATGCAAAAAAGAATTTTGAAAATCGGTTAACAAATAAAAAAGTTACAGCCATGGAGGCCTTATTTATCAATCGCCCCTGGTATATACAGGATGATTATAAAGTCACTATACATTTTGGTGAAATCATTAACGAATTTCATTTATTTGCACATCAAACACCCCCAAAGTGAATATGTGGATGGGAGTAACACAATCAAAGGTCTATGGGCCCTTCATGTATGCCAACCAATATGGTATTCCCATGAACACTTACGCACGGAGGCCTAAATCGTCACATGTTACTGTCAGGTTACTGTGCGCGAAGCCAACGAATCGCTACATTGGGTAGCGCTTTGTGCTTAAACGTAGCTTTTCGCTTCGTTCGTGACGTAAGAATTAAGCAGCGAATGCAGTTCCGGGGTACCTGTCTCAATGGGGAGCCTAACATTGAGTGCACTAAACAGGCTGCCTTGAAAGGACCTTTCTTAGTCAGTGATTTTCATCCTAACCTCTTCACACAAGGCTGCAAACCATCTTGTGCATGTTGAAGATCAATGCAAGAAATCTCAATGGTACCGTGTACCTCAACAAGTTGGAACAATTCCTGGAGCCACAGCTGCGAGATGAAGGATTTAGGATACTGTTTTGCTCCAACGGGATGGGATACTATCCCATTTGGCCAACATTATTGTCACTACCTGAATCGCGCATTCCCAGGCAGATGGATAGATCGGGGCTCGCCAAGACTGTGGGCTCCACAATTCCCAGATCTGATCCCCATGGATTTCTTTGTGTGGGGTTTTATCAAGTCCAAGATGTACCAGGTCAGGATTCCGCACCATTGCACAGCTGAAACAACAGATTACAGCCGCAGTTGAGGACATTCACCGGCTATGTTGCGCAATGTTTTCCGGGCCACAGTGGAACGTTGTGAGCTGTGCGGGGATGTGCAGGGGGGACACATTGAAATGCACTAAGTTTGTGTCCTGGTATGATATCTGGTTGATGCGTAATGCAATTGCTGCAATAAAACGGATTTTTTACCAAAATGTATAGTGTAAGTAGAAATAAATAACTCTTTCATTTGTTGTGGCGAAAGAGTTATTTATTTCTACTTACATTACATTTATCCACATAAGTTTTAATTTTTACTTAAAATGTATAGTGATTTTATAATCACCCTGTATATAGCAAGTTTTTCAGTATTATTTTATCTGGGAATTTTTATTTTCAGACTGATTTTGCAGTAAAAATCTTTTTTTAAAAATCTTTCATAAAAATGTCAATTAATATAGAGCTATTCATTAGTGAAATCTTTATAATTTTAAATTAAATAAATATTCAGATAAAAATCTCAAAGATAAATTATGGACAGAAATAAGTGAACAATTTGTTCAGGATTGGAATAAGCTAACCATTGCCAAAAATTAAGATACGCTATATAATGATATATATATGTATATCGTATATCTTTTATAATGTTTTTAACTGATTTATCAATAATTATAGTACTTGAGGACCTATTTATAGTAATTTTTCTTATTTTGATTATTTTTAAAGGTAGATATTAATGAGGTATTTAATAAATTATTATATGGTTAGCATAATTATGTGATTAATTTAGAATTAATAAAAGTCTTTTAAAATTTATTTTTATTTAATATATTTAGCTTTAATATATTTTTATTTTATATTTTTATTACCAATTTTTTATTTTAATTTTTTATTTTATTTATTAATTTATTTTATTACGATCGACTATTTATTTTATCTATATATATTTATTTTATTTTTAAAATACTTTAATTTTATTCTTATTTTTTTATTTATTCAATTTATCCTTTTTATATCATTTTTTATTTTATTTTATTTATCTTTTTAATTTTTCTTATATAATTTATTTTATTTAATAAAATAACAGTTTTATTTCATTTTAACTATTTTATTTTATTTACTTTATTCTATTTTGATTTATTTATTATATTTCAAATTTATTATATTAATTTTTTTACAGATTTAATTTGTGTATTTATTTTACCCATCCTTCATCTGTTCTTGATTTTACTTTATTTACCTTTTGTCATTAAGATTTTGTTCGAAATCCATCTTGAAATGAAAAGGATTCGAACGTAATTTGTGAATCACAAGCAATTATTTTGAAGAATGTGTGCTCGCGAAAATAGCGTGAACAATTTTTTCCTCGAGCAACTTTTTCACCACCCAACTTTTTAATCGACACAATTTTTATAAGAATTTTTGCGTACCCTTATTTTTATAAGAATTCTCGAGATTTTTATTCGGTCATGTAATAAAAGTGCCGGTTAAAATACCATTTTTTTTTTCAAATATATGGCAATCACAAGTTACTTAACTTTTAGAAAAAAAGAGATCACGATTCAATAAAAAGATTGGAACCAAGGTGATTCTTTTAAAATGTTAATATTTTAAAATTACTTATTTTGATTGGCAAAATACATGGACTCAAACATTATTCCACTAATATTTAAACAGCCAAAACCGCGGGAAAAAATACTTGGCATTTAGATCACTCTGGATGCACTGATCGTTTATCAGTTGTTTGCCCAGCATTTAGTATGCACCCGAAAGCTCAAAAAATTTTCCCATATAAATTAATGGCTTTACGCTTAGGAGAGATTTTATCGGAACGTTCTACTTTCCTAAAACAGGAAAACATTTTACAAGCAGTCATGGATGTGCGACTAGACTCCGTTTCGACTTGTCCGTTTCGACATGGATCTACTCAGCCCCTAGCTGCCAGTCTCTTCCATGAGGGAGTTTTTGGTCTAATCTCCCACGTTGACCAGATAGGTTGGGAGACAGGTTCCTGTCCTATTCTACACCATAATCCAGTTAATTTTAGCTTAACCATTACATTGTCTCCTTGCCCTTTACCATCTACTTTATATGCCTTTTATTAGTTATATCTACTCTTTCATATATCTGACCCTTTCTTCTTATATCTTAATAAAAATTTAATTTTACTTCCCAAAAAAATCCCTATTCTTCTTTAATTTTCTCTCCTCACTCGAGTATCCCCATTTCGTCCTTCCTCTGAGCACAAGAAAGTGGTTTATTACCCTCCCCTTACCTCGTTTATTGCACCATATGTGTTTGGTTCTTTCCATTTTGACGTCTTCTTGATTTCTCCATGGATGTATAGAATATTACATGTATTATTTCTATACATCCATGGATTTCTCACTTTGATGTCTTTCTCATTAGCCTCGGATTTCTCATTTATCCCATCCTCTTTCCAGTTGTGCGCTACAAACTGTGCCTCATTTCTGTTTTAACACCCTGTCGATGGCTATCTAGTCGAAATGCATAGGTGAATAAAGGATTTTTCAGAACGTATTGCTTTAAGAAAACTAATTACTTACATCTTACTTTCACGGCAGTAATACAAAATTATTCTATTATAATACTTATATAAAAATACTGTATATAAATAACATTATTATTATTATTATTATTATTATTATTATTATTATTATTATTTAAAATTATTGCATCCCAAAGCGGGATATGTAGAACAGTATTATGATCTATATAGAATGCCGTAATAGTTTAAAGTCAAGATCATTATGGTTCGAACACTGAGTCAAAGTGCAGTTAAGAATCTGATTTCGAATACTGTAAGATAACTCATTCCATACAGGTACAATATTATAGGGGAAGAAATGCTCAAGGAACTTGGAAATAACATTCGTAAATATAATTTTAAGCCTCTGAGTTTCACGAGATTTATTAGTGTTTATCAAGTAAGCTCGGACAAAATATGTAGGATGGTCAGGGTTTATTATTGCCTGATAGAGTTCTTTTAATCTAGCATAGACTATTTTATTCAAGGTAGGGATGGCATAAGCCTCACAAGATTCAGATTTCGAGACATATCTGGTAAGAGACAAAGCAGCACGTATCACATCATTGTAGGCGGTCTGTATCCGGTTGATAAACATTTTTGGGGCCGACGACCAGATAACAATTCCGTATTCGATTTTTGGTATCAAAAGGGTCTTGATTATTTTGATTATTTCACCTCTTGATAAGATTTTCAGTAGCCTGGTAATTCAGAATCTTAATCTATTGAGGTCAATCACTAGTGACTCAATAATTTCTTTAAAAGATAACTTGTTATCAAAACTGATGTCCAAAACTCTACCAGTCCTAAGTGGTGTATCTTTCCACTTGTTAATGAGGAGAATGTTTTTTTTTTGTTTTTGACTCATTAAACATCAAACTGTGAGCGGTATTTTAGTTATTCCGTGTCTTTATGTCATTTTGAATTTGCTGTTGAGCTAGAGGTTGTTGTTTAGCAGAATAGGCCTTGTATAGAAAGTTGTTGTTTACGTATATTACAGTGCAGTGGTAACATAAAAATCTGGGCTGTTGCAGTGGCGTAAAACACAGTGGCGGTCGGAGAACCTTATTCAACATGCAGTTGACAATCTTCAATATAATTTAATCAGTGTTTAGAATATATTGTCCAGCTTTAATGACTCAAGCTGGTTAACCAGTAATTGAAGGCTTGCCCGGAAGAACATGACTTGTTCCACACATTCATATGTAACCAGTCACGTTCTTCCGGGCAAGCCTTCAATTCTTTATCTATGGTGTTAAACGCTTTAGAGATGTCTGTATTTATAAGGTAACAAACCTGTCCTTTATCAATCGATGTAATAATATACATAAGGATGGTTAGTATAGCAGAGTGCAAAGGGATACCAGGTCTGCCACTCATTTCTGGGATGGAATAAGAGTCCATAAGATCTTTGCTAGCTGGGCAAAAATTATTTTTTCAGTAATTTTAGCAATAGAGGACAAAATGAATATGGGTCTATAATTAACAATATCATGAACGGAGCCTTTTTTGTGGATGGGTACAATTCACGTTTTCTTAAAATCCGAAGGCAGTCGTTGGAAATTAATAATATTAAACAATTAAAATTGAAAAACTGAGTTGCTAAATTGACCCCAATTTTTCATTATGACCTTAGTTAAAAACCTAAAACCTTAACATGAACTTAACCTAAAAGTTGTTTACAGAATTTTTTCGGGCCATGCTGTTAAGAATAATCTTGCAGAATATTTTAAAAAGATATTTATTTGTAAGAGTGTAAAAATTCTTAAATTTAAAATAAAATATTTATCATTGTGCTTAAGTTTTATAATAACAGTTTAAAAAATCTGTAGTATATATTATCATATAACGATTAAACACTTTATAACATTATTTTAACCAATATTATTAAACAAAAGATGATGAAAAGGACTTTGTTTAATAATAAATGAATATAATGAATGAAACAAAATAAAACACTATGTAGTAAACTTTCACTGAAATTTTAAAGAGAATTCATCAGTTCCTAATATTATTAGGAAAATTGATTTAAATAGAATAACTATATTTTTAAACAAGAACCACAGGAAACCACTAAGCCACATAAGATATTTATTAAGACGTATGTGCATTTGGGCAGCCGCGCTGCCTTCTTCAGCGTATACAAAGAGCTGATCAGAACAAAGTAAATATGTTCTGATGCAGTAAAGAATTACATCATCATATATACGTATAGTAAAGTAGGGTTGATTATGATCCAATTACAAAGCTTCTAATACCGGTAAAGCACAGGGCACTATATCCCCTTGAATGTAAAGAACAGGAAAAAGGAACTACAAACCATTGAAGAATTTGCTACATTGAACAGATTCCATATAAGCATAGTCAACAATATCGTTAAGAAAGTGAAACGTAAATTAGCCTTACAAAATGTCACCACTCTGCACGGAAAAAAAACGTGAATTGAGACTAGTCTTATTATACAACCTGCAATTAAACCGAGGCATTGTAAGAATTGCAAAAGAATTTGGACTGGAAATCACTTATAGAAGCTCCAACACGATGAGGAAACAGTTTAAAAACCTCAAAGACACTATCTGCCCTGAAAACAAGCCTGGCGTATATAAATTACCATGTGCAGAATGCGATGCTGTCTACTACGGGCAATCCTGTAGAGCAGTTAAGACCAGAATTAATGAGCATTTGACAAGCATGAAAAATGGAAAGTTTGCAGTTTCAAGGTTCCCTGACCACATACTCGATCAGCGATATGACTTCAGACATGAAAACTTTGACATCATATATAGAACTGGTGACCGACGTCTGCTGAACTTTATTGAGTCATATGCTATAAACAGTGAAGACCCCCCAAAACTGCTGAACAGTGACTCGGGAACTTTGGAGTTGAGCCAATGGATGGACATTGGGAAACTCTTACATCTGCCAAAACTGACCAATAGACCGAATATACCAACCAGGACCAATAATTAGTTGAAGACTGCCTACCAGTAATTTATTTCTGTATATATATTTTCGTGTGTATGGTATTAGAAGTTTTGTAATTGGATCATAATCAACCCCACTTTACTATATATATGACGATGTAATTCTTTACTGCATCAGAACAGATTTACTTTGTTCTGATCAGGTCTTTGTATACGCTGAAGAAGGCAGCGTGGCTGCTGAAATGCGCATACGTCTTAATAACTATCTTATGGGGATTAGTAGTTTCCTGTCGTTCTTGCCAAGTTGTGTCCACAGTTTCTGGCTCCATTTGCTTCCATTATATTTTTAAAACCAATAATAGCTGTGGGACCCGGGACTCAATCGGAATTGACAATTTAGCGTGGTTGGAACTGTACCAATATGTGGCTTATCATTCCTCGTAGAAAGAACACAAAATAAATTTGGCTTAAAATACCAAGTGAAAACATATATTTGTTGAATAAAGTGGGGTTCAGCCAAAGCCTCCTAAAGATAAGGCCTGAGCACGAAAACGTCATACATTGTTACATCATCATCCGAAGAAACGTTTAATCGCATTACTACCAATAGATGCAATTAAACGTATCTTCGAATGATGATGTAACAATGTAAGACGTTTTCGCGCTCAGGCCTTATCTTTAGGAGGCGTTGGTTCAGCTCTCCAATCAGCCCGACGCTCCACACAAATTTAAGATTTTTCCGGCTCACAGGTCTGGCTGGAGAGTAAGGTGAACAATAGGATTTTTAATAATTAGACCCCTTTTAGAATTATGCTCATTCCCTTTATACTCTTTTACTGCTTTTAATTCTGGAAATTGGAAATAGCCCTTAATATACGAGGATTGGGGCAACTTTTTTTTTCTTGTAGATATGTGAATGGATCACAAACGTGTATGTGTCGTGTGGAAGTTCTGCAGGCATAGTGTGTATGCAGAACAACAGATGGCTCTGTGATAGCTGGTAGTAGCGCAGCGAGGGCTGTGAAATCAGTCAGTTGGTAATTGTCGTGCGAGATGGAAGTAACCCGTGTTGAGCTGCGCACTTACATCAAAATAGCCGTTCTCCGAGGGAGAAATGCGATGGAATGTCACAGTGAATTAGTGGAAGCCCTTGGGAATAATGCCCTACCATACCGTACAGTAGCACAGTGGGTAGGAAAGTTTCAGCAAGGATGTGTATCAACCAGTGATGAGCAACCGTGAAGGCCATATTGCCCTGTATACTACCGTAATAAATTAGTGTGTTACGATATTTCAGTGCTATTCATTGTCCACGCATGTAGTTAATACCTTAGCCTTTCGTCAGTAGATGTCACATTTTCCAACCGGACTGGTATCTTGAAGAAAAAAAATAGTTGCTATGACTTTTGCCCAAACCCTGGTATGAATATAAACAAATTACACTTGAACTCATTTAAAGTTACAATAAAAATGAATGGCCATGAAAGATAGATGGGAGTGTATCGAGATTAATACCACTTTATGGACATCGCTAAAGTTGGTTGTACAACCCGAGTCGTGCTGGCCTCAGCAAAAAATGGCTAAGCAAGGACGACTGCTCTCGGCTGGCTCCTGGCGTCGTTATCGGCGATACGCTCGGCTCTGCGCTCGGATCTGCTCTTCATACCTCGGACGATAAAGGCGGCTCAATTAAGCTTTCTTGTATTGGCTTTAAACGGGCACCTTTATAATAATCTCTGATCGCTGTTCTGAGATATTTTGTTAAACTGTTCGTGCTTGTGTTCTAATTTAGGAACATCGCAATTATCATCGGCGAAATGAACTGGCTATTCTTCTACTTTTCTCTCACTGTTCGACGGGCAACTTTTCATTCCTCTTCAGACTGTCTGCTCATATAACTTTTGACTTCTACTTTCTATATCTCCTTCTGACCAGTCTGGCACACACACTCTTTTGGACAGCTGTAGTACACTCTGCCTCGGATTGTTATAACACAATCTGCTTCGGACAGTTCTAACAGATTTTATTTCGGACGGTTCTGACAACAAATCTACTTCAGATTTGCTCACACTCCAGAACGTCTTCAAAAATGGTCGTTCTTAAACGCGTCGATGACGTTCGAATCTTGAATTAATTGTTATGAGGCTATTGCCGAGAATGGAAAGAAAACATTCTCTTAATGACGTCAAATATGGAAGCTGCAATAAATTCATGGACTTTGGCTCTAGAGGAGAGGCGAGCCATTCCTGACGGTGTCTTCTGCTCCCCTTTGGCTCATTCACATCCTGTCTTCATATTCCCTTCTCTCATTACACGAAAAGAAAAAAAACATTAATAAGGGATTTTATTATAATAAACTCCAACACAGATCTTGAATTTAGATCTTAGCTTCATTCTTAAACAATATTATATCAATTCCAAGATCCACGTCGCTCCACTTTTTGAGAAAAGGAATTATCTTGTGATAATACTTTTTTAAGCCTTAACAGTGTTTCAAAAGTTAATCAACAAATTGCTCGATGTGACGACCGTGGGCACCATAACACAATTGGGTACACAACCTAACTGACGCCAAAACATCGGCAAGCATGGCTGGTGTCACTTCTCGGCATGCTTCCTGGATTCGTTGAACCAGATCCTCCAGTGAGGCGGGCTGCGTAGCATAAAACGTGTCCTTCAGGTATCCCCACAACAAACAGTCAAGTGGTGTAAAATCAGGGGAGCGGGATGGCCAACGAACTGTTTCTCCACAGCCAATCCATTGTTGTCCAAATATCTCACTTAGACGCTGGTGAACGACCAACCCGTAATGTGGAGGAGCTCCATCATGCTGAAACCACGTGCGCTGATACGAGGGCAATGGCAAATTCTCAATGAAGTCTGTGACTACCACGTTGAGAATTTCAGCCCGGTAGCGTGCTGCAGTCAGTGTTCCATCGTAAAAATACGGTCCAACCACAGTGTCATTGTACAATCTACACTACACATTGATTCTCCAGTTCACTTGATGAGTTGCTTTTCGCAGACATTGTGAGTTTTCGTCTGTCCAAGGATGATGGCTGTGCCTGTTGATAACTCCATCCCTGGTGAACTGGGCTTCATCTGTCCACAACACCTCATAAATGAAGTTTGGATTGTCATCCAGGCAGGTAAGTAATCAGTTGCAGAAGGCACAACATAATCCACTGGTAGTAACTCCTGGTGACAATGAATATGGTATATGTGAAAATGATTTGCGTGTAGAATGTTGAGGACAGTTCTCTGATGGCACCCAACATCTACAGCAATTGCTCTGCTGCTTGTGTGGGGATTTGCAGCAACTGCAGCCAGAACTAGTGTTGTTGTATCCTCGTCGCCTTGTGCCCTTGGTCGTCCTCGTTCTGCATTAACATTCACTGCAGCCTCGAATCTTTGAATAACCCTTGTCCTTCAGGTATCCCCACAAGAAAAAGTCAAGTGGTGTAAAATCAAGGAAGCGGGGTGGCCAACTGGTTCTCTTCGGCCAATCCTTTGTTGTCCAAACATCTCACTTAGATGCTCGTGAACGACCAACGCGTAATGTGGAGGAGCTCCGTCATGCTGAAACCACGTGCGCTGACACGAGGCCAATAGCAAATTGTCAATGAAGTCTGTGACTACCACGTTGAGAATTTACAGCAACTGCAGCCAGAACTAGTAGTGTTGTTGTATCCTCGTCGCCTTGTGCCCTTGGGCGTCCTCGTTCTGCATTAACATTCCCTGTAGCCTCGAATCTTTGAATAATGTGACGCATTGTTTGACGAGATGGATGGCGTTCGTTAAGGTATCTGTCTCAATACAACCTAACTGCAGCATGTAGGTTTCTCCTTGCCTCTCCGAAGCAGAAGATCATGTTGACCATTTCCGGAACAGTGTAGCTTGCCATCCTGGAATTATTCTGTCTTCTGTGTGCTGAAACATGCCTTTTGTTTGCTTTTCCGCATGAAAGTGAATGTGAATATGGTAATTTATGTTAATTTTTTGATTTGCATGCTTTACAAGGTGGAAATATCAATATTCAGTTTTCCTTGTGCTGTGTGACTGTAAGCTACAAACAGTTCATCACGTGATTGTGGGTGATTGGTTGGTCCGATTGGGATGATTTTTTTGGTTTTGTTTGTTTTTTAATGCGGAACAAGTTTGCAATTGGGTTTTTTTTCTTTATCCTTTACGGTTTTGGAGATAAATTTTGAATGTGTTCTAATTTGCATATTTGGGATGATGAAAAGTGCACCATGGGATAGGCCACCCACAACTTCCTATTCATTGGATTCATCAAAATTGACTTATCTGTATCGGTTCAAAAAATTAAAGGGGGGTTCAGACTTTTGTATTCACCCTGTATAGCTTATACAGTGATAAACGTTGATTCAGGATCTCTCAATAGTTCTTATTACCGATTTAAAATGTTCCTTTGTAAAAATCGTAAATCATTAATTAAAATGGGTAATCAAATAATATTCTGGTAAAATTATTCAAATTTCAAAAATCACTGATTTATGTGAAGTCATTCACAAATTGAAAGTTATTGTTTATAAAAGGTTTCTAAATTGAAAGAAATAAAATCATCTTTTCAATATACACATGTATGCATCTCAATTATTATCATTGATGAACATTAACCAGGTACAAGCACTTAATGAAAATCTCTAGTTTTCTTGTAATGGAAGACACAATATTAAAGTCAACTGTCTAGATAAGTCAAGAAATGTTCACTAAGAAAGAGTCTTAAAATATAAATGATATCACCTTTTAAAATGTTCATTTAAAAATTGTTTAAAAATCACCTCTTTGACAATGATTCATTATAAAAAGGGTCCAGGCATTATTTTTAATTAACTCGTAAATATTCAAAAATTCAGTTCACAGTCGGTCTCTTTAAAATACCTGATTTGTTATTATACTCATGGCATTTCTAGTACAGTTCAATATTCGGTGACATCCGTTGCAATTGAAAAGTTCAAACTCATCACTCTGATGCAGGTAGTGTAGCTGGTAGTTGAAACTGCGATGATGTAGCTGTCTCTGTAGTCGAAGGTGCTCCACTGCAACATGATATGGTGAAAACAATATCGGCTGTCCTCCACTTTCGCCCCCTCCACATTCGCCCCCTCCACTTTCGCCCCCGAAGTCCACTTTCGCCCCGGCGCCATTATATGGTAATTTCACTTTCGCCCTGTATATTTTATCAAGGTCTTGAAGAGAGGCTAAGGCTATACGCAGATAACTTGAATACAACATAGCCAGGGTTTCAAACTGATGGTACTTCAAGCAATGTTTTTCACGAATAATCACCGAATTGTTTTAAGTGGTTTTTAGTGGTAAGCGATTCCCTGAAAAATTGAATCGTATCTGAGAGGGTCAGAATCAATTAATCGATTATTGCCAAAAAGTGGATCTATTTTTAAAAATATTAAAATTAAATCTGTTTATTTCCATGGTTAAAAGAGTAGCAAAATAAACACATAGAAGAAGCCATTCATGAATTTTTATTTAATATCAAACAATAACAAAAATGTTGTGAAGCAGAAATATTATAACAATGTATTGTGAAGCAGATAAAAAAAGTTAGATTGATTGATTATTTGGTATTATGGAATCGAGAAATCGAGTTTCGGAATCGGGTATCGCCCACCACTAGTGGTTTTACACCTTGTATTTATTTAAAATACTTCTTTAATTAGTGTAGTATCACTATAATGTCATAATTATTGTAATTATAGATTGATTTTTCTTCAAAACAGCACGAACGTTTGTTAAGGATTCATTGACAGTGGTACTTCAGCTTACTGTCCTTGTGGGGTGGTACTTGTTCAAAAATTTTTGAAAACCGTGGGCCTATAATAATCAGGCTAACGACTACTGTGCGAACCATGGAATTTTAAATGAATGAAACATAAATGATTTAATAAATATTATATATTATATTATGTGTTAATGTATACTTATGTTTGTTACACATAACAGACGTTTAGGGAAAATGTGTTAATAAATCATCTTTTTCTTGTTTTTAAAACATTGTTTGCGTTTTGTTTTTTTTATTTTCTAAAGTCTATTATTTCTTTTAAAACAATTTAGATTTTAGGAAAGAGCTTTAATTTAAATTGTTCTTAAATAAAAGGAGAATTTCGTGGGTTAGGTTAGGTAAGTATTCTAAATAACTGAATTCTTAGTTTTCTATTTGACTTGTTAACCTCTCTGCAGGGTCTTTTTTATGAAAGTGGGTCTTAAAAGTATTTTTGCAGGGGGTGAAAGTGGAAGGGGCGAAAGTGGAAGGGGCGAAAGTGGAAGGGGCCAACTTCACGGGGCCAAAGTGGAGTGAACCCAATATCGGCAGTGAGGGAGACTTTTCTTTCTCCACTTCTTTAATCGTCAATCACAACAAGGCTAAGGTAAAATCTCGTGACAATTGGCCATCATTTAATTGTAAAAATAAGAATTGAATAATAGTTCCAAACCAAGCAACTAATTCAAAATTTAATAACAACCCAAAGTTTAATACAGCTAAGTTGGTATATCCTATATTCCAATTTCTAATTAGTCAAAGCAACAAAAGGTTGCTATATTTAGCATTTTTTCTTTTCAATTAATCATGGTTGTTGCTGAAACCCATTTAATCTATACAACTGTTTTTCCAAATTTGTACCAAGTTCCAATATAATGATACAAATTTCTAATTGAGTGGAAATTCAAGTAACACACTCTGGTGGTCGTTTCCATTTTCACAGAAAGTTCAAAATTTATTCTCATAAATGACATAAAGATTAAACTTCATAAATACCAATATTTATTATTTCATTAACCAAGTATCTATTTACTGATAAACATGATCTTAAAATGCTCTTATAATTATTTCTAATCTTTTACATTGATTAACCGTATTTCTTAATACCATGAAGAAGATAAGATCAAAATTTTGACGCATGGGAGAGGAACAGGAAAAAGTTAGAGAGAGAAAACGAGCCAGCCACCCAATAAAGATGGAGTAAAAGAGCTCTGAAGCGTGAATACAGCACCAGGAACTTTTCCTAAAAAAATGTATGTGCGCACACGAAACTGTTTTCCTTTGGACTGCTATTATTCCATCGGAATAGCGGAGTTCTGAGATTTTCGCGTCTGATATTTTTGTGCAAGTGTCAAGTACGAGTGTGCTGCCGCGAACTGTGTTTAATAATGAAAGTGTGACTATCTTTTTGAATTCATGAGACTCAACCAGCCGGTGCGACCAGGTGCCGTTCGGAGAATTCAGCGAATATCGAGACTCCAAGTACAGTGGACAGTGTCTTCAATTCTGACGCTCAGCTTTCAAGTGTGAATGCGACAAGGCCAGTTCCAGAAGCCGAGGTATTTTTCGAGCTTTTCCGCTGACAACTTCACCTGACTCCATAGCTAAACTATATCGGCAACCTGTTGCTGATAATAGGCTTACCTACACAGGGGTTATGATCGAATCATCGCAGAGAGGACCGCCACACGGCCCAGGAGTCTCCAGAGTGGACATTAGTCACCCAGTGGGAAATAGCAGGCTATTTACCTGAAGATTTTGGTGCCTACTACATATATCAGAGGTAAGCTGGCTCTTATTAATTTCTCTCATCTGCTCTCTTAAAAAGCTTAGCTGTTGTAACTCTCCCATGCCACTTCTATAACTTTTAACTACCTTAGGCTTGTGCTCATGCCATTTTCCTTATTCTATTACAGGACTAGCATCAACTGTCCCTGAAACTAAATGCCCAGCATCGCTGCGAATTGGGAAGGGAGTCCCATACAGCAGTGTCTGGTATCCATGGCCGAAGAGTCAATCACCAGGAATATTTGATTTGAATTTGTTAATGAATTACATTCTCGTTGCTGCACCTTAAGTGCACAATTATTTAGTTGTTATATCAAGCGAACTTAACTCTGCTCGTGTTACTGAGACCCATTATTCATCGGGTACCTCATTGTGATCCTGTATCTTTGTGCTATATGATAAGAGGCTTGGTTTCTTTGTACGAGGGTAATTCTCCCTGAAGCGTAACTATTCATGTTAGAGGATGCGCAGATTATCCCTATGGAATTCTATGTGCTATAAGTTTTCTATATCATGTTATCTCTTATTCGTAATTTTTAATAAATCTTAGGTTTAATATAACTACATTGCTGTCTTTATTTTAGCTTATTAAGATTTTTTCCATACATAAATATTCGTGACAAAGAGACTGTAATCTAGCTGCAAACTGTCGAACTTTTTCACTGCACTCCTGAGGCATTCAGTAAATCTACACTCATTTTGTTGCATGGTTTCCTTAAAAAATCTAGCAGTCATTAACCCTATAAATACTTGGTAATTTTCTGCTGCTACTATGTCTCGATCCTCGTGTGCAAAATAAAGCGCATTTCCTGCTAACTTTACCTTTGCCATTTTAAAATTCGTATCTGCTGTGCAATTCCCGGCATCGGAGATCTCTTCAAGTCTCCGGAAATATTCATTTACATTACTACTGCCATCAAATATGGGCACTTCAGTATACAAGCCTAAAAGTTGCATATTATTATTGTTATTTCTGAACCCCAACAATGCTCTCAATCAAATAGTTCTTAATCAAAATCGCTCTTAAAACTACAATAGTCTTAACTAACTTAATCTACTTATCAAAATCAAACAAGAATAATTCACTTCAGATGTTACCTGTATGAATCATAATTATGAAAGAAATACTTTTGTGACAGCTTTGTAGCCATATTATTATGTACCCTTCTGGTAGCAGACATATTTTTCCTCAACAGTCTGGGGTAGTTGGCGTCCAGTACACGTCCAAAAAAAATTTTTTTTGCGTTGGCTTATCCCTCTTGGTGTTTTGAACGCTCTTACAGAGTTCTACACCCTGGTCCGTTGAGCTCAGCTACTTAGGATTATTTCGTATCTTTCTCATAGCAGAGCACTTCTTTCACGGACGGAGGGGGTAATTTTAGCGTTCAGTACGCGTTCAAAAAAATAGAATATTTGTTTGTCTTTCATCTTATATTGTTCCTGGTTGACTCACGTGTCTAGATAGAATTTTTTTGGTTAGGTTTCTCACTCCGCCTTTGTAGTTGTTTAGAGGCAGCTATTGGTAATTAGCCAGTATTGTAAAAGTTGCTCAGAGTTAAAAAAAAAAAAATAGAAAACTTTTTTTTGCTATCATTGGAGTGTTTGCGCACTTCATTTTCCTCGTTATACAATTCGTTGCAGGGTTTTCGGATTGAATTACAGGTGCTTTGTAGCCATATTATTCCATACCCTTTATATCATTTGCAATGGATGCATACTTTTAGCGAAGAGCGTCGTATTTAGAGGAAAGCCAATATTTCTGTTGCCATCATTTGTTCCTTTTCTTATTACAGACAATTAAGATGGAGGGGCAGTTCAACATGCCACCGCATTTCGGTATGCTAATCCAAGTTGTGGCACAATTGAACCAAACACCTTATCAATTTACAGTTAATCTGCAATTTCCGTGCTTCACAGGCGATCCTGGGGATGACACGGAAACCTTCTTCAAACAATTCGCCCTTGTTGCAGCATGCAAAAATATACCACTAGAATTGACGGTACAGTTCGTTCCGGCATATTTAACTAAAGCCACAGCGAATTGGATTTCAGCTGTTCTGCCAGCTAATCAGCCTTTAACGTGGCCACGTTTCTCGCAACTGCTCTTGAGTGACTTTTCGAGAGGTCAAACGCAGATGACCAGGCAGACCAAATTACAAAGTTTGAGGCTCAAGGGGAATAAAATCAACGATTCATCACTAAGTTTTGCCACCTGATTAGTGGTTTAACGGACTCGATCCGCTCTAAGCAATTGCAATTTCTCATTCAAGCACTTGCCGATCCTTTGGTTGTACAACTACGCATGAAGAGCGAGGTATCCATGGAAGAGGCTATAGACTTTGTCGAGACTTGGTCAGAGCTCATGAACCCGCGGATTTGCCTAAAGTGGAGCCCATGCAAATAGACCTGCTTGAAGCTAAAGCTAACAAGACTCAAGGGGACAGGCCTAAAAATAAAAGCGTCAAGTGTTACCGTTGCGGCCGTCTCGGTCACATGATCAAGGATTGTAAAGCTAAGGACAATGCCAAGAGAAAGAAATCTCAGTTTAATATCATTCATAAGACGATTGCAAAAGAGCTATACGTGATCAAGGTGTCTATCAAAGGCCACACGTGCAAGGCTCTGGTTGACACAGGCGCCGTTGAGAACTACCTCGATGAGAAGATAGCACAGCAACTCGGCTTAAGATTGTCCGATATTACAGGTCAAAACAAAGTGGCTATGCTTGCGACCGGGAGCTCGGTCCATATCTGGAGGGCGGCATTGTCCTTATTTGTTCATTTGATGTCTGAACTAAATTTCAATATTATACCTATAGAAAATTATCAAATTATTTTGGGATGCAGTGGAGAGAAAAAAATCATGTTTTCTGTGAATGGTGCACTAAGAGGAGTGCGGTTGTTTCCGGCATGAAAAAGGTCTGACTTCTACACGTGGCAGCAAGAAGAACTCAACTTGTTAACGTACATCGAGTTATGCTACATATCGCAGCAACAACCTCAGGTACCAGTATTTGCTATTTTCGCCCAAGTGAGAGAAAACAAGGATACTTCTGCTAACGATTTACAGCCATTATTGGATGAGTTCCAGGACCTTTTTCGAGAGGAACTCCCTGATGGTCTCCTGCTGTGAAGAGGGACAAAGCATGAGATACCTCTTGAACAATCGTTCACCCCATTCAATTCAACGCTTTACCCACTATCAAAGGATGAGTAACAAAAGCTAGAAAGAGCAATCAACCAATTATTATAAAAGCACCTTATTAGGCCTGCTACCTCCTCGTTCGCGTCCCCTGTCCTTTTGTGCTCAAAAAAGATGGTACATTACGTATGTGCATAGATTACCGCAAGCTAAATAAAATGACGCACGGTAATAACTATGCCAAACCGCGCACTGATGTGCTATTTGATCACTTAAAAGGCACTAAATATTTTACCAAATTAGATGTGTTTCAGACATCAAAATTTTTGATATTATAAGAATAAGTAAATAATTAAATAAAACTGCATAATTGCATAATACATAATTTAATTTCGAAAATTTTTTATTATTTATTTAATAAAATGAACAAATATTCGCTATTTACTGATTATGGTGAAAAACGTTCTTGACATAGGGGGAAAGTCGATGACATCACATGAGCGAAAGGAGTTTACAGTCCTATAGTCATTATCACTAAAATCTCATTCATTCAACGGAGGTCAATCTGAGAAAAACTCGAAAAAAGTTCTCGAAAAAAATGTTTCAGCCTTGCAATCTTTATGATCCCTTTCTTGTCAACTAAATAGTTCCCCAAAACTGAGTAACATGGAATTCTGTGGAAGCGCATGCAATATCAACAGCAACCATAGAGATTCAACCAGACCCATTTTCAAGGCAACTCAATTGTTGCTCACTCAAATAGAATCAATAGGATAGAATGGGTGGGAGTGAACTGGTGATGATTCCGTTGCTCTGAACTAAAATTATAAAAAAACTATAAAAAATAAACCTGTTAAAACTTCTTAAATATGCACTACAAGTACTGCCGTTTTGTAGTTTTGAGAATTTTTCCAGACTAATTTTGCTGTAAACATCTTTTTTTAGAATCTCTCATTAAAATGTCAATTTACATAGAGCTATTCATTAGTGAAACCGAAAAATGACCTGCTCTTTATTGATTTTAAGTTAAAAGAATACTCAGATAAAAATCTTAGACAAATTATGAACAGAAATATGCAAACAGTTTTTTCAGGAATTGGAAGAAGATAGGCTATATACAATTTTTTTTATATTTTTTAACTGCAGGAAGTTCGTTTCTCGTATCTTTTTTTTTCCTTCTTAAACGATGTAGGTATGTGATAAGGAAAAAGTATAGTAATCTCTTTGAGGTTATATATATCAGTTCGTTAGAGGAGGGGGGTGGGTCTGGTAGGCGTTGCCCCTCAGTCTTTAAAAAATAAATTCAAATAAATTCTCTCCTTGGTCGCATGATCAGTCAATGTGCGATGTGCAGAAGTAAACATTAACCAATTTTTATAATTAGATATATTTATGGGCACCGGTTCATCCCGATCATAAGAGAAATTGACACGGGTGTGAGAAACATATACAAGTAGAGAGCGAAATCACTACAACCAAGTATATACATAAGAGTATGTTATAAACACATTATTAATATATAAACTGATGAGTCTAATTTTTAATCAATCAATAATAAGGCACGTTAACAAACCCATCGACAATTGATTAAATATGTAAATATGAATTGATTTAACAATATATATGTGCCCCTTATATATAATTGCCACTCTTTGGGAAAGATATAAAATATAAACAAAAGTGAAAAATGAGAAACAAGATAACAGGCCAAGGCCACAGTTCATGTATAGTTGGCTCCCTTTTTAAATCTTGTAACTTTTACTTGAACATTTGAAACCAACACATATATTAATCAAATAATAAAAAATAAACTAAAATTCAAGTTTGTTGCAAATTTGAACCTGAATAATGCTAGTGCAACAAGGAACATTTCAATGTAAGTGGATCTCATTTTTTTATTTGGATTTTCCAAAATTAATAATAGAAAATGATCATAAAAGAAAAATGATGATGTCAGATAGCCAAGACGATCCTCCAGTGTGACGTCACGCCTAGCGGTGAAATGAAACAAAGCTCAAAACGAAATGAGTTTGAAAAATTTATATTTAAAAAACTGCTTAAGTTATAAAAAATTTAAAACTCGAATTATAGTTAGTTGATAGTCCTTTATGTTATAAAATAATAAAATTGATAGGTGATTTTTGGTGTCAGTTGCCCTTTAAATAAGGAAGCTGTTGTTTACTTCGACGACGTCCTAGTGTTTGTCCGTACATTAAAGAACTGTGCAAGACAACACGCCATATGCTGCAGTGGTTGCAGCAGCAGAGCTTCTTCCTAAAAAGAAGCAAATGCGTGTTCGGGATCAGAAAAGTAAACTACTTGGGGTTTACCTTCTCCAAATGGGGGAAAGGTTGCAAGGCCAGTCTAGTACAAGCCATTCGAGTGTGGCTGCATCCCAAAGACACAAGACAGCTTCGCGCTTTCTTGGGAACCGCGCAGTTCTACAGGAGTTTCATATTGAATTATGTGCAGGTATCAGCACCGCTTTTCGAATTGCTCCAAAAGGGCATGCGTGTCCATTGGGGGCACCAGCAGCAAAAGGCTTTCCAAACACTCAAGCAGCGATTTACGCAGCCCCCCCCCCCCTACTCAAAATTTTTGACTACAACAAGCACTTCACATATGTGACACGACAGAGGAAGCTATAGGGGCGGTCGCTATCCAATAGCACAAAAAACAAGCTGTTACTGATCGCCTACGAATCCAAGTGCTTCGACCTGAAGAACAGCACCATTCTATTTATGCCAAGGAACTTCTAGCCTTCGCACACGTAGCTAGATGCTGGAGACATTATCTCCAACAGGTACCAACGGTTATCTATAGCGTCAACCAAGCTCACGCGACTGCAGACTACAGTATTGCAATTTATATTACATTTTTATGTAGTCCTCAAACACATCAAAGCCGCTGACAATATTGTAGCGGATGCGCTTTTGCGTTACTTTTCGCCCGCAAACGTGAAAAGGAAAAATGATTAAGGCAATTTATCGCAGGTTAAACTGCGATCGGCTGGCAGTCTAATCGCCACAAGTTAAGTCCTGTGCAGCGATCAGAGTCCTGTGCAGCAAAACGCACCTGCTTCCAGCTCGAGCGCACAGGCGCCATCTAGTGTCAATAGCATCAGCAATAATAAGCCTAATAACTTATACAAGCGCAAAGCGTGGCATCAAGGCAGTAGATGGCAAGACAAAAAGCCTATACTCGAAAGCAAGAGAAAATTGCTCGATAGCGCAAATTCCAATGCATGGGAGAGGCGCAGGAGGTGTTTGTTCAGAAGATTCAGCGAACGTCGAGACTCCAAGTACAGTAGACAGTGTCATCAATTCTGATGCTCAGCTTTCAAGCGTGAATGCGACAAGGCCAGCTCCAGCAGCCAAGGTATTCTTTGAGCTTCTCCACTGGCAACTTCACTTGACTCCGCAGCTAAATGATACCGGCTAAATGGTGCTGATAATAGGCTTACCTACGCAGGGGTTATGACCGAATCATCGCAGAGATTACTGCCACACGGCTCAGGGGTCTCCAGAGTACTAGTCGTTGCCGGCTTGAAGCTCCTCAAAACTTTTAGATGACTGCGTATGTGCGTGCACTTGAAAATTTTACCAGTTCTCTGCTACGAATGCCAGGACTAAGTGATCGAGTTATTCAAGAAATGTTTGCATGAGTGAGATGGATAAACCTTGAACGATTAATACCTGTAATAGTATTATAAGAGTATTAATTGTTCTAGGATAAACTAGTTAATGATAAAATAAGAAATATACTAAACAAAGTGGAATAACTTTTAATTTTCTTTTTATTAAAATTTTAATAATTTTTAACATTAAATTAGTATTAATAGATAGCTCCTCTTCAGTGGTGTTTGTTAGGATAAATATTTTAAATTTTAAATTATATATTCTATCTTTTATATTTTCGAATTAAAACATTAGAATAAAATTTGAAATTAAATTTAGTTTTCTTTTTAGCACCAACGAGCGTTAATTTTTTACAATATTAAGATAAATAAGAAACGAACTAACAAGGTAAACAACTTTCAATTTTGTTTTTATTAGGAATAAGCTACATAAAAGTATGTACGCTTGGTCCATACGTTTATTAAAATTTAAACAATTTTTCACGATAATTTATTACAAATTCTTAAACTATAATTTTCTAGCCTTCATTTTTTTGTAGCTTCTTGATGAATTCTTCTACAATTACAGTCCTGGTATTCGCGGCTCTCTGCAAAAATATATTAAGTGCGGGAGTATCGAAGTAGAAGTGAAAACTAAAATGAAGGCGTGGAAGAGCCAGCCAGGTGGCTGAGAGGGCTAGGGCGATGGCTTTATAGTTCTCGAGTCCAGCTGGTCGTGGGTTCGAATCCCGCCGCGGGCATGGATGTTTCTGTTTGCCCGGGCTGCGTGCAGGTATAACTTGTGTAAAAAAAGTCACAAAATGACCTTAGTAGTCGACGCCAAAAATTCTAGTAAGGCGTGGAAGAAATTTTTAGTGTGAAATCATTCATAGAAGCTGATCATGATCTGCTAAGAAAAAAAATTGTGTAAAAATAAAATTACTTTAGAAAAGCCTTCTCCGGAATAGGTGCTATTAATTAGTAATCAATTATTGTTAATCTTAGAATAATAATTTAATAATTTCTAATAAATTAACGCGAAAACATTGTTTAAAATTTTAAGTAAAAAGACAATTAAAATTATTCCACTTTGCTTACTTCATTTCTTAATTTATATTAATATTTTTAAAATTAAGGATAGTAAAATTCTCAATGTACAATGGTAAGTTGAAAAAAAAATAAAGTTTAATTTCAGCATTTTATTCCAATGATTTAACTCCATATTTTAAAATAGAGAATATATAATTTAAAATATAAAATATGTATCCTTATAAATACCAAATTGACTAAAAAAAAATAAAACTAGCTTCTTTAATAACTCGATCACTTAGTCCTGGCTTTTGTAGCAGAGAACAGGTAAAAATTTTAAGTGCACGCACATGCGCAGTCATCTAAAGTTTCTGAGGAGCTTCAAGCCGGCAACGACTAGTCTCCAGAGTGGACATAGCAGGCTATTTACATGAAGATTTGGGTGCCTACTACATATATCAGAGGTAAGCTGGCTTAAATTAATTTCTCTCATATGCTCTCTTAAAAAGATTAGCTGTTGCAACTCTCCCACGCGGCTTCTATAGCTTTTAACTAGCATAGGCGTGTGCTCATGCCACTATTCTATTACAGGACTAGCATCAGCTGTCCCTGAAACTAAATGCCCAGCGTCGCTGCGAATTGGGAAGGGAGTCCTGTACAGCAGTATCTGGTATCCATGGCCCAAGAGTCATTCACCAGGAATAATTGAATTGAGTTCGTTACTGAATTATATTCTCATTGCCGCACCTTAAGTACACAATTATATAGTTGTTATATCGTGTTACTGAGACCTGTTCATCATCGGGTACCTCATTGTGATCCTGTATCTTTGTGCTATATCGTCCTAAGAGGCTTGTTTTCTTTGTATGTGGGTAATTCACCCTGAAGCGTAACACCTCGTGTTAGATTGGTTGGTTTGTTTGGTATTAATGTCCTTTTCAACTGCCATGGTCATTTCATGACGGCGTTATAGGGGCCGCAAGGGTTCTTTAACGTGCAGCCGGCAAACGACTACACGGGACTAACGGCTTTACTTTCCCTCGTGTTAGAGAATGCTCAGATTATCCCTATGGAATTTTATGTGCTATTAGTTTTCTATATCATGTTATCTCTTATTCGTAATTTTTAATATAACTACATTGCTGTCTTAATTTTAGCTTATTAAGATTTTTTCCACTGTGCTACATAAATATTCGTGACAAAGAGACTGTAATCTAGCTGCAAACTGTCGAACTTTTTCACCGCGCTCCTGAGGCATTCAGTAAATCTCCGCTCATTTTGTTGCATGGTTTCCTTAAAAAATCTAGCAGTCATTAACCCTATAAATATTTGGTAATTTTCTGCTGCTACTATGTCTCGATCCTCGTGTGCAAAATAAAGCACATTTCCTGCTAATTTTACCTTTGCCATTTTAAAATTCGTATCTGCTGTGCAATTCCCGGCATCGGAGATCTCTTCAAGTCTCCAGAAATACTCATTTTCATTACTACTGCCATCAAATATGGGCACTTCAGTATACAAGCCTAAAAGTTGCATATTATTATTGTTATTTCTGAACCACAACAACGCTCTCAATCAAATAGTTCTTAATCAAAATCGGTCTTAAAACTAAAATAGTCTTAACTAACTTAATCTACTTATCAAAATCAAACAAGAATAATTCACTTCAGATTGTAATGCCCCACCCCCTATATTAATGTCACAACAACAAGTATTGGGCGGGCTGAGCGTCACGTGTTCGAGACTGATGCTAGAGGGTGTGAATTTTGCGAATTATATAGACAACTACAGTGTATAATTAACAAGCAATACTCTCTTTATTCCTGGAAACCCAAAATATACGCAAGCACAAGTAAATAATACTCAACATATCAGGGATTGCTACGATTAATAACATATATGGATACCTAATAGGCTCTGCGTAGGACATAAGGTACCTGCTGAAGAGGGCCCTCCCCACATCTAGAGCACTCAAATACCTAACTAATGTATATTATTATTCAATCAATTCATATCCAAAATAACTATAATCTTATTCATAAACCGTAATCACAAGCAAGGCTTTGCAACTAATGCTACTGCGTGGCTATACAAGTTGTGCTTCGACCATGCATGGATATTACGAAGAGCTAGAACTTCACAACCTATTATTCACACAGATACACAGGTAGTACTTTCAATTTTTATTCAATCAACACTTCTAAGTGTCGCACGGTCCTTTTAGTTAATAACATATGCAAGGGAGTACCGTAGTAACCCCTGTTGCACCCCAGTGTGTTCGTAATCTGGCTGTGTCACCTAGCTCACACCCCAGCATTCGTAATTATAACGAGACTTGCTCCCACTGCATACCTTATGCACACCCACATGAACAGATCATAAAACAACTCATCAGATCAGCGATTCAATCCTGAGATTCTGCAATGAGCTCTGATCGTCGGTCTCAATGCTTGCAAAGCCTCCTCCTATAATTCCAATGCAAATAAAACTTGCTACTAGGCCACTTCTACAGATATGCAATAATATCATATGACATGTGTAACACACTCTTGATAACAAGACTTATTATAGCGACATACTACACAGTTCCATTCTAACTCAGGACTCTTTCACGTTGCTATACTCGGACAACTAGGTCGTTTTTCAATTCAATCTTCTTTTACTCTTGTTTAAGTGATATTATCAATGCACTGTTTATTCAACATGCACTAAATGTTCCCCACGCACACAACGTGGAAAGAACTCACCCATTTTGTCATCACATTGGTATGAAGTCTCCAGATATATGTTGCACTTTCGATGTCCATTCGAACGCCAACGAATCATCATGTATTTCTTTAACGCAGACCAAAGAAAATTATTTTCAAGTAAACTTTGACTACGATTATATTCATGAATCAGCAGCAACAGACTAAACAGCAAACGGCCAAGTATATATCAAAAAACAATACACTTTTCCGAACATTCCGGCATTCCCATCATTATGTCTTTTCTTCGACTTTCCATGGCGGTTGCTCAAAGTTAAAAACAAACTTTTTTTTTTAAACAAAACAACATTGAAAAATTAACAATACTCACATTAGAAGAAAAACACAGTTTTTCGAAGATTCTCCTAGAACAATGTTCTCCTCCAAAACAATGACAAGCCCTGTTGCACGATCAGCATCATGAACAGTGACTGCCAACAAACACTTATAGGGAAAATATTTTATAAACCCGTTTCGTTTCTATTTTAAAACAAAATAACTCCAATAACTTAATACGAGATGAAAATTAATATTATAATAAAATTTAATCCACCAAATCTAGCAACAAAGAGAGCAGCTATTACCTCCAGCAAATTATCAAAAAAAAAAAAACAAATTAATACTTTCACCATAATTTACATATAAAAAAAATTCCCACCCGTTCCCCGCCGGACCCATGTGACACACACTGACATGACATGTCACAAGATGTTACCATAATTATGAAAGAAATATTTTTCCAACAAATATGTGCTCTGTGAGCGTGAAAAATAGTCATATAGACACTACTTTTCTTAATTAGCATAAGAACACGCTTTTGTTACTCACGCCTTGATAAAAGATTTAGATTCCTATGCAAATAATCTATGCAGTTGATGCGCACCAACTTGCACCAACACTCTTATTCATACAAGCAACATGAAATCAATCATAAACATCAAAATTCTTTTAAACAATATTACTCAGCAATAGTTATTGTCTATCATGAGAATAAACCTTTAAACCACTTCTAAAATAAAATTTATGAAAAGAATTTTTTTTTCTACTTTTGCTTAAATTTATTTTCTACTTTTGCGGAATACTAATTATGCTAATTTTTATTTAATTTAAATAATTAATTATTCATCCTCACATCGACTGCGCCAAAATGTGTGGTGGATTTTACTCATAGAAAATACAATAAATACAAAACAAACCTGTCGTACTGCGACAAAATGTGGGACCGGGGACTCAATTGGAATTGACAATTTAGCATGGCAATGTTCTAATTGCGCCAATATGTAGCTTATCATTTCTCATAGAAAGAACACAAAGTAATCGTGGCTTAAAATACCAAGTGAGAAAATATATTTGTTGAATAAAGTGGGGTTCAGCTCTCCAATCAGCCTGGCAATCCACACAAATTTAAGATTTTTCCGGCTCACAGGTCTGGCTAGAGAGGTAGTGGGTTAGGTGAACAATATGATTTTTAATAAATAGACCCCTTTTAGAATTAAGCTCAATCCCTTTATACTCTTTTATTGCTTTTAATTCTGGAAATTGGAAATAGCCCTTAATATATGAATATAAACGAATTACACTTGAACTCATTTAAAGTTAAAATAATAATGAATGGCCATGAAAGATAGATGGGAGTTTATAATGAAATGAGTGTCTCGAGATTATTACCACTTTATGGACATCGCTAAAGCTGGTTGTATAACTCGTGTCGTGTTGGCCTTGGCAGAAAATGGCTAAGCAAGAATGGCTGCTCTTGACTGGCTCCTGGCGTCAATCAGGGTACGGCTCTCAGATTGGCTTCCTTATCGGCGGTAGGCTCAGCTCTGTGCTCGGATCTGCTCTTCATACTTCGGAAGATGAAGGCGGCTCAATTAGGCTTTCTTGTAATGGCTTTAAACGGGCATCTTTATCATAATCTCTGATCGCTGTTCTGAGACATTCTGTTATACTGTTCGTGCTTGTGTTCTAATTTAGTAACATCGCAATTATCATCGGCAAAATGAACTGGCTATTCTTCTACTTGTCTCTCACTGTTCGATGGGCAACTTTTCATTCTTCTTCAGACTGTCTACTCATATAACTTCGGACTGCTACTTTCTATATCTTCTTCTGAGCAGTCTGGCACACTTACTCTTTCGGACAGCTGTAGTACATTTTGCCTCGGATTGTTATAACACAATTCTGCTTCAGACAGTTCTAACACATTCTACTTCGGACGGTTCTGACAACAAATCTACTTTGGACGGTTCCGACACAAATCTACTTCAGATTTGCTTACACTCCAGAACCTCTTGAAAAGTGATCGTTCTTAAGCGCTTCGACGACGTTCGAATCTTGAATTAATTGTTGAGGCTACTGGCGAGAATGGAAAAAAAATATTCTTTTAATGACGTCAAATATGGATGCTATAATCAGTGCTTGGACTTTGGCTCTAGAGGAGAGGCGAGCCATTTCCGACGGTGTCTTCTGCTCCCCTTTGGCTCATTGACAACCTGTCTTCATATTCCCTTCTCTCATTACAAAAAAAGAAAAAAAAAACACTGACAAGGGATTTTATTATAATAAACTCCAACACAGATCTTGAATTAAGATCTTAGTTTCATTCTTAAACAATATTATATCAATTCCAAGATCCACACAGCAACAACAGCCTATTCCTTTGCTATCAATAAAAGAAGTGTCAATTTACACTTCAGTTTTACGACACGTCAGCCCAAATGAGCAAGATTGCAGAATAAACAAAGAAAGTTCTGGTTCAATGATGAGACATATAAAATGGATGAAACAGATGAGGGTATTAAAAAAAAAAACCTTCTAATAAAGAGAACTAAAGAAATTCATTCACTTAAATGAAAATACTTTTTAAAATGAAATTAACTTTAAACTGGAATTTTCAATTTAAAAAAACTATTCCTCCAATTTAC
>JAHWFO010104619.1:199913-216933 GCA_023313115.1 Rhysida immarginata | reverse complement strand
CAAAATTATGCTGGAAACGCCATAGAGCAAGGAAAACCACTCTAAAAAATTTGAACTTTAAAGAGAATTCACTTATGAGAAATCAATCCATGTACAGATTTCACAAACGTGAATTTTCGCGCCCAAGCAAAATCAACAGAGTGAAAAACGCTCCCCAAACAACAAAACGTTTATCTCGGAAAAACATTTTGATGAATAGATGTACAGTCGGAAAAAATATTTTTATGTCTCTGTTAAAAAATGTATGTATGTATGAACATTTAAGTAACAGGGCAATAAAAACATATGCATCAAACATTACTGAAACCCACGTACATATTTTGAAAACGGAATAATCGAAGCTTATTATTAAACAACATTACAACGAAAAAATTTGAGTGATGGAACAAAAAAGATATTTATTAATAATATGAAAAAATTTATATATTTTATTATAATGCGTTTGTACAGAAAAATCAGTGTCGCGTATTGTGAAATATTGCAACGAAAGATGAAATTCCTGCTGAGGTTGAGAGACAAAGAGACCTTTAATCCTATAATGGGTTGTCCACCCCTTAGTGAAAGAGGAGGATGGCAAAACAAAACTAAAATTCACATTTAATACGTTTCTGAGTAGGGCTACAAAGAGAACTTTAATCCGGTAATTGACTGTCCACCCTTAGTAAAAGAGCACAGCAAAAAAAATTTCAAAACGTTTCAGAGAAAAAGTAAAACAGAAGGTTTGGAAGGGGTCACCCTGAGAGAGGTCAACGAAACCAAATGTCAAAAGGTCACGGATAGAAACAGCTGTGACCCCAAAAAGAGCTCTCTAGATGTTTCTGAAACGAGTTGAAAACGTGAACGTCATCATCACTATGACAGCGTGACGTCAACGGTTATCGCGGGAAGATTCATATGTTTTAGACATTCAATCAGACATCCGATAGCCGAGTAACCATCCACACACCCACACACGCGCTGACGTCCCTGCACTGCAAAAAGAAGATTAGAAGTAGAAGCCTGAGAAATGGAATGTGTACGGGAAAAAAACCCTGCTCTACATTGTAAGTTGAGAAATTCACATTTATTTATTTATTTATTTATTTTATTTTTTATCTCATTAACGAAGTATATCTCTCTCTCTCTCTCTCAATAGTACAAGGTGTCACCGTCATAGCAAATACATTCAAAACGGAGAGTGGTTATATTTACTACAGCGAGATAGCATTTTGTGGGGTTTACGAGGTACGAAAACTCGATGAACGGACCAAAAGACAGTTGGATATATACGGTTATAGACTCAAAGCCCATTATTCTTTTTTATTACCCGAAGAAAACGAGATAAAATTCAGTCAGTGTGATTGGGAACGACTCAAATCCATCAATTACACATTGCCGGGCCGAAAAAACATTTTTTCAGGAAGTTTACCGTATTCTGCATTACCCGGGATCATAAACCATTGGAAACGCGTAACCACGCAATTTTATGCATACGGCGGACTTCACTGTCTCGTTTTGAGTCGATTACTCGGTGTGGAAGTGACAAACGCAGAAAGGATCTTACCAGCCTTGGCCGAAAACACATGGATGAATCCTATATTCCGTAACGGAGCCAACCGAGTCCATTATGAAACACCGAGCGCCGCATATTCATTGGCTGTAATGCTCGAGATTGAACATTTTACCGACTGTAAACCAAAAACATGCGAAATGGGTACCGAAACAAACTTTTCTCCCCCATCTGATGCAAGCAGTGACTCCGACGATGACGACGACGGCGCTGACTACGTGATTGAAGACGACAACGAGGAACTCTTCGAGAGAATCGCAGAAGACGAAATCGACCGAGGCCGAACGTGAAGAAACCCAAACGAAGTACGAAAAGAAGAAAACAAAAAAAAAATAAAAAAATAAAAATTTGAATAAAGAATGAAAATTTGAATAAAGAATGAAAAAAGTATGAAAAATAAAAAAAGAAATAAATAAAAAATGGCAAATGGGGGGAATGACACAAGGTATTAGTAGGGGAGGTCGGTGAAACCAGGTTTCACCGACCTCCCCTACAAATACTCTGTGTCATGCCCTTTCAAGCAGGTCCAAAACGACCACACCCATAAATAAAAAAAGGACCAATGCCCCAGAAAAAGCCAACCCCCCCCAAATAAAAGCCAACGCCCAATTAAAGACCAACGCCCAATTAAAAGGTCAACGCTCAATTAAAGGCCAATGCCCCAATTAAAGACCAACGCCCAATTAAAAGACCCACGCCCAATTTAAAGACCCACGCCCTGCCGGTGACGTTAGGAAGGGGGGTAGGGGGTGGTGGGGGATCACGTGATGCAAATGCTGCACGCTGATTGGCTGGATTAGGCCACGCCCACCTCATTAATATGCGCCCATATCGGGACTTTATCTGCTAATGAATAAAGCCAGGTACGCATGCCTGCATTGTTCCCGCGTCGATCGAACCTACGTTAAAATTTCGAGTCAGTCACTGTAGCTCCAAAACGAGCTTGCGACTGGCTTTGACCGGTCACGACCAGACGGATTTTTTAGACACACCCTTAGACATCCTATCCACCAATTGACAGCATTTGTCAGGGGCCGCATATTGGGACTGCATGAGGCTGGTTGGTCGTATCGTGCAATTGCCAGGCATGTGGGCCTTTCAGGTGTCACAGTGGCCTGATGTTGGAATCAATGGGTACATGAGGGCACCCATGCACGTCATGCAGATTCGGGTCGACCAACAAACGCGACCCCAAAAGAGGACCATCATATAGTGCTCCAAGCATTAAAGTATCCTATGGCATCGGCACCCGTCATCGTGAACATGTACTGGAGACCCTACAACATACCATGAGTTCCCACACAGTGTCTTGAGGACTCGCATCTGCCGGATTGGGGTCTTACCGCCCCATACGTACAGTTACCATTGACACCAAAACACCAATGCGTTTAGAGTGATGACTTGTCTGGAAGTTAAGGACAGAGGACGAATGGCATCGCATCATGTTTAGTGATGACTTCCGCTTCTCTATGACCATCGTGTTCACATATGGCGGCTTCGAGGGCAGAGGGCACAACCCTCCCATATAGTGAAGAGACACACAGGCGTAACCCCTGGAAAATTAGTGTAGGGTACCATCGGATTTGCGTTCAGGTCACCTCTAATAGTGTTTCGGCAGACTTTGACGGCACAGCTTAACGTCACAGACTTCCTGTGTTACAGAAACGTAAACCTCTCTATAGCAAAGGACGAATTTTTTGGCAACAGAGGGCGCAAGGAGGAAAGGAAGACGGAAGAAAGGCGGGCGATTCGACTTGGGGAAAAAGAGGAGACGAATGGAGAGGTAGACACAAGGAGGGATTCAAGAAAAAGAATTGGAGAGCGACGGATGAAATCAGGTCAGCTAAAAATGCTGCACGTCGCAATGAAACTAGGAGGATTGTTTCAAGAATGGCTAAAGAGTTGGCTGATTCAAGTAAAGGCACGACAGGAATAGCGAGGAATAGAAGAGCGACAGGAGAAAACGAAGTAGCTTCGGAAAACAGCGAACGGGAGCGAAACACCGAAAAATACCGGCCACGCAGTAAGCGCTACAAGGAAATTCCCCTGAATAGTAGACAAGGTATTCTGCCTCAGCCTTCGTTAGCAGCCCTATTGAATTTCCTAACTCGCTTGGAAATTAATTACTGGAAGCAGTCGTTCGTCTACAAAGAGGCTTCACGAGTTTTTGTAATACAACGGCAGCGTTGGACAGGAGCATTCCCACGAGGCCTATTCCAATTCACGAGAGATAGCATCGGGTATCTTCGGCTGCGTCATTGAAATTTTGTCAGTTAAAATTGTGAGTACTGATTCAATTCCTATTTAAAATTTTTGGAAAGCCACGCGAGCTGAAGTATCCCAATCACTTTGATATTTCGTTTTGGTGATAGTGTAACATATAAATGTCAGGAAGGCAGATTATGTTTAACCTTACTCAAGGAAGAAAGTGTTTCATTTCAAGTGTGAAATTTTAAGTGCATTCGACGAAAGTTATCGCAGTGCTTTGGGCATAGTGTTTGTTCTTAAGCCTATAATGATAAAGGTGAAGCATCAAGCGGTTTTGATAAATATATTGATAAAAGATATTCTTAGATATCTTGCCCAAGTATGTTTGCTAGAATTTTGAAGAGTTATAACCGTATTCAAGGTTCGCATTTTTATTAATGCTGCGATTAAATTGTTGGTTTGCATTCAGTGCTAATTTGTGTTAAAGATAGCAAAGCGTAATGATTGGTGTATTGCTTAAGTTACGATTTAAGACTTTCAAAGTGTGGGACTCAATTGTGTTTGCTAATAGTTTGAAGACATTTTACTGATATGAACTGCTGGACCTTATGTATTACTAAGTTGTATGCTAGTCTGCTATTTAGGAATTGCAATTATTGCGTGGGAAGATTATTCAAATATTTTCACTGAATTATATGGATTGCTTATTTAATTATACAGGGGTATTTTTGAATTGAGTACAGATTTTTTTTGGGAGATGATAGAAGAGGTCCCTAGAAGTATTTTTTGTCATATGAACATGGGGTCCCCGCAGCTCCGTTTACTTACAATACTGCATTGAACAATCAAATGACACCGGGACGCAGTGTGTGTTGGTAGGCCTAGATAATTTTATTTTTAACAATTAACACAAGCAATCTACTGTAATAAGTTTTAAAGTAATGACCTTATTGGGCCATATCTCCTACCATGCCGTCTTAACGGGCAAACATACCTTGGTTTCCTGAAGGAGGAGCTCCCTGGTCTTCTTGAAGATGTTCCACTAATGACCAGACATTTGATGTGGTTTCAACAGGATGGCGCACCTTTGCATTACACAAGAGCAGTTAGAGATTACCTAAATGAGTCATATCCTGGTCATTTGATTGGTCGTGGCAGACCAGTTGCTTGGCCACAGAGATCGCCAGATCTCACACCGATGGATTTTTTTATGGAGAAGCATAAAATCAATGGTATACTTCGAACCCGTAGATACCGAAGAAGAATTGGCGGCTCGTGTTGTCGCGGCAGTAGGTGACATCCGCGACCGTGCTAATCAACTGTTTCCATGCGTACATCAATCCATCATAAGGCGTTGCGAATTGTGCTATGAAGCAAATGGCGGTCATATCGAACAATTACTGTAAAAGCCATACAGTAGATTGCTTGTGGTAATTGTTAAAAATAAAATAATCTAGGCCTACCAACGCACACTGGGTCCCGGTGTCATTTGATTGTTCAATGCAGTAGTGTAAGTAAACGGAGCTGCGGGGACCCCATGTTCATATGACAAAAAATACTTCTAAGGACCTCTTCTATCATCTCCCAAAAAATCTGTACTCAATTCAAAAACACCCTGTATAATCATAGCAATTTTATGGAGTTTATTGTCTAATGATGTTTATGCATTGATGTTTTATAGGTATGCTTGGTTGTTAATTAGATTTACAATAAGATCATTGATTATTTGATTATTGTCTTTTAGTTTATAGCAGTAAGATTGGATATTGATAAGTTTAAGCTAGCAAGAGTAGCTAAGTTCTTAAATTCCAAAATTTATTTTAGTCTTTAAATATTACTTTTATTTATTTAAATAAAACTTTTCTTTGGTCCCTGACTAAAATTGTGGTCTGTGTCATTACTGTTACCCAGCATCGCTACATTTTCCACTGCATATCTATTCGGAACGTGACATTCTGCGTCCACATGGATAGTACCCCTTCTGGCATAGCACCCTGGGACATTGTAACAAGATGCCCCAGCCGACTCACAGCACGTATGTCTATGGTCTGCCTACAGCATGTTGAGGTTCTCCCGTGGCCAGCAGGATCCCTGGATCTCTCTATCATTTAGAGCGTGTGGGATGACATTGTGAGGCGACCCCGTCCTAGTACAAACCTGCGGGATCTAGAGGGACAGCAGCAACAACTGTGGACTGACGTGCCTCAGGGGAGGATCCGAAGCCTGTTTGACACCATCCCGAACCGCATTCCCTACTGATCTGGCACCAACATTCCACCTGTACGGCCAATGGCATTGTCCGTTTCATACCATATTATAATCAGTACAATAAAGTCAAATGTTCTTTCATCATATGTCATTTCATTACTTTCAACTACTCCTTCTGGGTGCTTCACTTTTTTTTGTTAGCCTGTGTATAATGACTGTCGCATTGTCTTTATCCACTCCTGCTATAGAGGCTTTGTGTTCCGATAGGTTTTGCTTGATTTGGGTGGCAGGCTGATGGTCCTCGTTGATTGGGATGTTTTTCAAAACCTGCTTTATCTTTTATATTTCTTTATTTTCGAAACACCCTTACATTAGCCCGGTCTTTGGGGAAGATTTTTATCCCAAAACGAACCATTTCCCCAAAGATATTTTTTTTTCTTTCTTCAGGAAGACAAAGCTGCAGGGCAAAAACCAGAATATGATTGGAGATGCGACACAAGATGCGATGGAGGATATGGTAAGGAAATTTGCAACCTTCACCTTCACAGGGCCGGAGATGAGCAGTACTTTATTTTCACTATATGAATCTGCCAAAGAGAAAATTTCTCCTTTCACCTTAGAGGAATTGTTTCCCTACAGTTATTGTTTATCTGATTAGTGGATAGGCGCCCCTGTTCACTATATAACCTGATGGTCGGGCGTTCTCAACTTTGTAGCTATTTATGCCCGCAAAGATAATGTTTATACCGAAACGCGTCGGCTGTTAATAAATTCTTACCATATTGCACTATCTGGTATTCTATTATTCTTCTAAATAATAGTTATTAAATAAAAATGAAAGATAAAATAATAATTAACAATTAACAAAATAATTAATAAATAATAAGTAAAATCAAAAATTTAGAGAATTATCCTTTTTGCTTTGATAAAGGATAGACTCTATCCGAAACGTCAGCTTTTTATTTGATTTTATAGTTTTATTTTGATTTTACTTATTATTTATTAATTATTTTGTTAATTGTTAATTATTATTGTATTTTTCATTTTTATTTAATAACTATTATTTATTGTATTCCAGGGTTTTTGTGTCTCGTCCTTTTCTCTTATAAATATCCGTTCATTATTCTTCTAAGGAATTCATGCCAAATATCTTATCAAAATTGTCAATGTTTTACTTTGAATGCATTCTACCTGAATTAGTGGATTCCAAGATTCAGAGGGGCTTGCCATCTCGAAAACCAATCAGAATTTTAGAAGCAAAGAAGAATAGAAATTTGATTTGAAATATTTTTCGTTTATACAAAAATGAAATTATTATCATTACTTTTGTTAAATTAGTCTCAGTAAATGAAATGATTGGTTTTTATGCTCTGTCCAGCTAAATTGGAGTGAACGTATCCAGTTAAACTTCTAATTTCTATTGTTAGACATTGTTGCCAAAGTAAATTAACATTGTGTAACAATTGAAATTGGAAGCTTAACTGGACACGCCCACTCCAACTTTCGTTGGATAGATTATAGTGAATGATTTTTAATGAAAAAGGATAAGCTTACTAAACAAATAATAAAATTATAATAATCATTTTACGGGAATTTTGTTTCACAATTATCAAATATAAAATATCATAAAATTTTAACAGAAAAAAATTAAATTTAATTTTTTTTCTGTTATTATATATTAATTAAGATGAATAACACTCCTTAATTGAAAGAAGACAGATAAATTAAAGTAAATAATAAAAAACAATGAAAAATGTCACCCAATTGATAAAGTAAAAGTTGAATGACGAAATGTAAATGAAACACAGGACTTGTGGAGAATTCAGATGAAACACAGAAGAAACACAGAAGATAGGAAGATCCAGCAAAGAAACATTACACGAACACAGGGAGGTACACAGTTACAGATGAAGAAGGCCTATGATGGAAGTTCGATGATTCGTAATACGTAGATGACTAACTTGAATAACGTTTTCGGGATTTTTTTCCCATCATCAGTAATAAAGATTTTTTTGGATAAATGGAAGAAGAATAAAAAACAAAACAATATAGTCTAATACAATGTGTGATATTATGATTATTTTGATTGTTGTGATCAGGATTTTTGAGTGTAAGGGAAGTGACATTATATTTTTAGTAGTAATTTCCATTTATTATTAATTTCTATAGATGGTTTGGCTAAATTTTTTTCATTCGAAATAATGTTGATGGTTTCTTTTATTAGTCTTTTTTATAATTTATTTCTTTACTAATATTTTTGATTTTGTTCCAATCCGGATTATGATTTTGGTTAATGCAGTGGTTCACTAAATGATTGTTTTTGTCTTTGTTTCTAAGTGCTCTTTCATGTTCTTTTATTTACGGCTAGTCTCCTGGAAGAGGGAGATGCGAGCTGGAAATCCATCCATGTTCTTTTATTCTTGTTATTGTCTTTTTGTTTGACCTGTGTAAATGTGTTGACAATTGGCGCATGGAATTTGATATATTATGTTAGTGATGTTCCATTTTTCTTTATTATTTTGGCAAATGTCTTTGAAATTAGAAATTGTGTTATCGTTTGATTTTTTGTTGTTTTCATATTGGTGGTTGTTAATAATGTTTTGGTTATGTTATTTGTTATTTTTGGTATCATTTTAATGTTTGGTATCTCTTCTAGTATTTTTTTCTGTTTGTGAAAGGTTTTATTATTGTATTGTATTGAATATCTTCTGTATTGTTCGTATTGAGTTGTGTTATTTTTTGTTGTGTTGGTGAATGTTTCTATATAAATTTTATATCAATTAGTTCTATAGGATATTTGTTTTTTGTTAGGTTTATTTTCAGATTTTTTAATTTTAGTGGGATATATTTTGGAGATGTGAGATTTTTTATTCTTTGTATGTATTGTTTAATTGTGTTAATTTTTTGGTGTGTGGGTTGTTGTGATAAATAATGTGGTCGGTTATTGCCTTTTGTAGGTTTTTCATATATTTCAAAATTTAGTGTATTTATATCTCTTATAATATTTAAATTTAGAAATGTGATTTGGTTGTTTGACATACAATTATGGGTGAATTTCAGTGGATATCTTTCTTCTAATAATTGTGTTATATTTCTATTGGCCTATTTGTGATAATTAAGGTATCTCATCCAAATTTTTATGTATTGTTTATGTTGTGAAGTGTTAAGTAATATGTGTTCTAATTATATGTTGGCAAGTATGGGTGATAATGGGCTACCCATTGGTAATCCATCTGTTTGGGAATATATTTTGTCATTAAATTTGAATTGGTTATTTGTAAAACATAAATTTATGACCTGGATGATTTTTAATATTTTGTTATAAGATAATTTTGTTTTAAATTCCTTTTTTATGATTTCTAGTGTTGGTTTTATTGGAATGTTGTCATACATAGCTGTTATGTCAATTGTGAAAATTTTGTCATTATTATCAAGTTTCGTTTTTTCTAATATTTGTTTAGCCAATATTGAATTTTTTATTGTGTAATTAAATTTGAAAAAAATTTTTAAGTATTCATCTAAGAATTTTGCCAATTTGTAAGTAGGAGACTGTTTTGTTGAAGTTATGATTCTAATAGGGTTTCTTCTTTATGTATTTTTATCACTCCATAAATTGAATTAGTTGATGATTCTGTTGGAATTAATTGTTTTTGTTGGTCTTCATTATTTATATTTTCTTTCTTTAGTTCATTTATCCTAATAATGACATTTTTTTGGAATTTTGTTGTTTGGTCATCTGAATTCTCCACAAGTCCTGTGTTTCATTTACATTTCGTCATTCAACTTTTACTTTACCAATTGGGTGACATTTTTCATTGTTTTTTATTATTTACTTTAATTTATCTGTCTTCTTTCAATTAAGGAGTGTTATTCATCTTAATTAATATATAATTATCACAACTCCTACGTTTATAATATAATTTTTTGTTTTATCTTCAAATTTATTTGGTAAATCTTTTTCTTCCACAGATAAGGGAGAAAAATCAATTCAATACAAAATAAATTGGTATGGAGGAATGATACATTCGCATATAAATACTTTATAGACGGAGTGAGAGAATTCAGGAACTTTGTTTAGAGCCTCATCAACATGTAACCGATTCAATAGAATTCTATTCAATCAGTGAGCGTGGAATCATGTCCTGCCACAAGATAATGATACGGATTCAAAACAGAAAATTGTGTTTTTCAATAAGTGGAAAAGCTATTCATGTCGTTTACATTTTGTCTGGGCTGACGAAATGAATGCTTCTGCCAATTCTTCAATTATACCAAAAACAAATTAATTTCTCTATAAAGGCTTAGTCCATTTCCATAAAAAATGCGTCAATGCATTGTGTTAGGACCCCTCTAATTAAGAAATACTTTAAAAAAATAAATTGGTATGTCGGAATGGTACATTTGCAAAGGCCAACCACGAGATAATGATGTGGAATCAAAAAAAAAGTTTTATGGGGCTGTGTTGAGACATGGCAGCTAGTTATGATACAAAAATGGAAGTCGGAGCACCATGATAAAGCGAAAGCGAAAGAACCCGAGATGCTTCAAGGCGGGGCTTGGGCGCGAAACTCAAAGAGAGGCAACAGGGGGAGAAGTTACTGGAACTCTAAGCGAACGGGTGGAAGAGAAGCGAGCTCATGGAAACGTGGCAACTAAGGCTGGAGACAGCGACCACGGAGCCTCAGTAAAGATTCGACAGCGATTGGCGACTTGGGAAGCGGTGTTCAGGAGAACACACGACGGGACCCGAGTTCTCAATCCTTAGCAGAGTCAGCAGCGCACAACTGTCATCAATTGGATGAGTCAGCGAGCGATGGTGACGACGCGAGGTCGTCGCGGAAACCTATGGCCATGCGTATCGTTAATTACACATGCTCCATCTCGCCTAAGATGACGGCCAGCCCCTGTGTCCAGCCGAGGCCTTCGAGATTAACAAGGCCCGAACATGCTGCTGAAAAGTGCGTGCGTGAGCGATTTCGAAATTCCATCACTAGGTGTCCTTCTTTCTCTTTAAACAAGCAGAAAGCCAGCTATTTCAATTGTATTACATGTGCTTTTGTAACCATGAGAAATTCAAAAATAAATAAATAAATAAATAAATACCAATAAGCAAAGGTCTTAAGTAAACCATCACTTATGAATAAAATTCTGTACAGCTGTATAAATGAATTTCAGATGTAAAAAGTTAAAATCTTTCGACGGTTTCATGGTTTCCTATCAGATAACAATTTAAAACTCATTATTTCATATATAAATAAATTAATAAAAAACACAGTTATGTAAATATTTTTAAAATAAAAAAAATGCTACACGCGTATAAATGTATTTAAGCTGCAAAAAATAAAAATCTTTCACAGATTTCGTTTTTACTGCGAAATTTAACAAAATGAGTTATTACCGCGTTCCAAAGTGCACTTCTCACGCAAAAGATATATTAAAAAGAAGTTTTCATGGTTTTCCATCTGATTTTTTCATCGGATTGAAATTAAAAATCAAGTGGACTATAGTCATAACAAGAAAAGGTATTTTATTACAAATTGAAATTACGAAATTTAAATGAGCTGCAATAAATATTAGCGATGTAAACCTCAACCCAATAAACCACAACAGATGAAGGAAGAAACCTCCCTGCCCCTTCATCTGTTCTTGCCTCAACCCAATAAACAAACATCAAAATCAAGTAAATTCATTATGATAAAATCTCTATCATAATTTATAATTGAGACTTTATGCTACGTTTTTTTTCGAGAGACGTCTATATTATTGATAACAGCTGACTGGCCCTGGCCGTTTTATCATGGGCAACAATAACACGGAAAAGTACATTAACAGTCTATATCTCGAAAAGTTTTGAAACTATCAAAATGAATAAGTTTACATTAGTTAGCTCTGTGTTTAATGGAAGCAATATATGAAACCAATGTTTTATTTGAAGACTCACTGAATTTGAAAAAGCCTCGCAAACATCGAAGTTTTTTCGTTGTTCAACACGCTTTTACGTAGATTTTATAGTGAAAGAAGGACATCTGGCAGCAGATTGGGGAAATCGCTCTCGCACGCATTTTAGCATTGAAACGGAGCAGCATGCTCTGGCCTTGTTAATCTCGAAGCCTCGGTCCAGCTATTGTTAATGGAGATAGAATTTTGGACAGAGCAGAGCCACATCGATGAAGGAAATAAAGTGCTGGAACTTTTTCATACGAAGACAACAGGTATTTTCCCGTTGGGTCTTTGTGTTTACAACGCGGTCGGAAGAGTGAGCGAAAGAGATGGTGGCTGGCTTAAACGCCATTAAATGCGAGCTGTTTTTTTTCCGTTAAGAGTTTCTCTGTGCCTATTATTTAATTAATTAACGTGGCAAACTCCGACTCTGATTGGAGTATATCTTTTTGGTATAGTTCTAAAATTTAGAAATAACGAACTAGCTAATGAGTATCGTGGCTTCTTTTTCTTTATATGCTAGTGAAAGTTATATCGTGTCTGCTTAGATGTTTTCTCGGACAGCACTCTCACCCGATTTAAGACTTTGATATAAGCTTATCACAAAGTAGATTTTTGCCGTTAAATATTGCTCTCTGACTGTCCTTAAACTGAAGAATTATCAGCCACATTTTAATTTGTGCTCGTTTATACAATTAGTTCGACGTGTATCGTCTCTCAAAGAAAATTGTAGACTTTCTTGATCCCACGCCAGCCAGAGGCGTTCATAATTATAATGTTTGGTATGGGAAATACATATTCTTAAGGTTTCCTTCAAAAGTTTTATGCTATTTGTTAAATATTACTGTAATAAGCTCATAGTTGTGTTTAGTAGTATTTGGAATTTAATATACTGAGGGGTAAGCTTCTGGGTCTGCATTTAACTCAGTCCCAGTTTTGTAACAGTAATTAAATTTTTGAGAAGTAACTTGCGCCGAAGTAATTTATTTCATAAATAAGCTATTTGTTTTAGCTTATCAATTATTTTTTTTTGCGTGCGTTCGTATTGTAGTAGATTTATATAATTGTGGAATATTTTCCGTCGCACTTCACACATTCATTAATTTTTGTTACCCTTTCAAGTAATGGCAGATTTTGTTATTAATCTAAGGAATCAATATTAAATTTCTATTTCTCAATTATAATTGAATTTTTGGCACGCAGTTTACGAAGAAGTAACTTATCTCGTAATTAAGCTATTTGACGTGGTTTCTCAAATCCTTTTCTTTACGTGCGCTCCTATTGTACTAGATTTATATAATTGGGATATTTCCCGTCGCACGTTAAAACATACTTTGATTATTGTTACCTTTTCAAGTAAAGGAGGATTATGTTAATTAGCATGAGGAATCATCTTTAAGTTTCCGGTTCACTGTTTAGTTAATTTAACATTCTCTTTTGTAAGGTTTTATAAATGCCAGTATTTCAGTTTAAGAGATTAAACCCAATTTATTTACAATTCACGTACGTTGCCTACACTGTGTGTCTTTAGATGTAACTATCCACTGCGCTCGGGTCTCCGACCGTGACAAGTTATATCGAAGAATACGTTTTAAGGTCACATGGCGAATAAGAAAGAACTTTGTGCAACACAATTTAAAAATATAATTTCTTATATAAAATATTCAAACAAAAAATGTACTTGCAATTCATCATAAATTTTTAACCAAACCTTTATGGCATGCTCAACTTACAAATCACTGGTCAATAAGAGAAGTATGTTAGAAGTGCCAACAGATAAGAATCAATATTTCGTGCAAAAATCAAATTTATAGTACTGCCACCCAATATAATAGGTGGCTCGAAACTTAGTTTCTTCATAAAGCTAAGAGCGTATAAATTTAATGTAGCATCTACATTGATAATGGAAACTGTCATAATTGCAATATTAGTATACGCCTCCATGTTGTCACTGACTGGTCTAGTTGTTGGTGAATATTTCATTATCGCACTGAACAAAAGCATTTCCTTATCAGATATTGACACTTTAGGATGAATATACACTAAGTGGCCTGATTATGACCACCCCAGCAGTACCTCGTTGGGCCATCTTCTGCCTTCAATGTTGCGGCGATTCGCATTTACTCCACGAGATGTTGAAAGGTGATGCAAGGAATCTGGCACTATGAATGCTGTTGTCTTGTGCTTTCTGGCCACAATCCGCTTCAAACCCCTTCTGTCTCTATCAGTGAGCTTCGACTTTCGGCCACTGTTGTGCTTGGCAGATGTCTTTCCCTGCTTCTTATAGGCTGTCTTAACAGTCTTTGCCTGATGAATAGCACTGTCCTGTTGTGTGAAATTTGTTGGTTTTGGAACCACCTGTCTAATGGCTCTTTCAACTTTCTGCTACAAATCCTCAATTGGATTAAGATTTGGTCATTATGGGGGCCACCTAAGCCAGGTTCGTCGTCGTTCGTGGCGATCACAACAATTTCGCCTTACCATCATTTTAAATTGTCGAATCAACTTAGGGGTTAAAGCATACATTCGGAAGCAAAAAACTTTTTTTGAAGCAAACAACGGACAAGAATTGTTTGTTCTTGAAAATATTCCTGCAAAATACGAGTAGCGTGGCATGGCGGATTGTCACGTTGGAAGAAGCCATCTTCATTGGGATGATTCCATGAACTTGATCAGCAAAGATATTTAGAATGTTGTGATATTCAGACGTTTTTCTACACAAATTAAAGGACCCATATCAAGCCAGAAAAACATGCCCCAAACCATAACTGCCCTCACGAGCTTTCATGTGAAGTCGATGCTTTCATGCAGTATCCGTAAAATTCTCATTCTGTTATCTGCATGATGCAACTGAAAACGTGGTTCATCAGACCACATGACTTTATTCCGATGCTCAACTGTCCAATCCTTGTGTTCCTGTGCAAATTGGAGACGTTTTATCTTGTTAACTGCAGACAGCAAAGGTGTTCGAACTGGCCTTCGGCTCCCATATTCCAAACTATGGAGTGTATGGCGTACAGTGCTTTCAGAGATCATTTGAGAGGATCCCTGATAAAGATCTGTAGTAAATTGATGTACTGTTGCCCTTCTGTTTTCTTGTACCAGTCTTGCCACTCTCCTTTCTGCCGGAATATTGACTAGTCGTTGACGGCCACAACTGGCACGTTCAGACCCACTTTGCCGGCAGACAGTCCAGTCTGTAACAATTTAACAGCAGCTGCTCTTGAACATTTAATGAATGCAGCCGTTTTGCTGATATTATCTCCATGGCTCCGAGCGCCAACAATCGTCCCACGTTTAAAGACTGCTAAATCACTTCGTTTACCTATTATCTTCAGAAACAAATCATTTCCAATGTCGTGGTAAACTACCTGCTTGCCTATTTACACTAGTCCGGCTCTTTAGCAACTTCAGCGCGAAATCGTAGCTAATTTGCATACAGACATCAGATGGTCATAATAGTCTGATCACTCAGAGTAAACTCTTCCTAGTATACATGGTATATCAGATTCGATGGTCATGAAGTAACTAGCGCGATCTTTTGCGTGATTACAAACTTAAAGTTCCTTATCGAAAATGTCGAAAACTCAAAATTTAAATTGCGTCGTTACATCATTTATGAACTTACCGCACCTGCAATTCATTAAATTCAAAGGGGCGATTACAATTAAATCAGCGGCAATTGTTGAGATTAAATGACGTTTTCGACAGGTTTTCAGCAAACTTCGCGTTTTATTAGACCGTTAACATTTGAGTTTTGAACATTTTGCATAAGGAACTTTAAGTTTGTAATCATGCAAAGGATCATGCTAGGTACTTTATGACCAACGAACCTCATACACTCTGTAGATCTCACTACACTATTGTACAACGCTTTAACAATAGAAATATCATTGACGTTATTAAGGTTTTCGTGATGAACACTTAGCGTGGCATTCCAGTATCGAAACTTAAGACGTATTCTACGTCAAAAAGAAAATTGTATTTTTCAATAAGAGAAAGCTCTTCATGCCGTTTATATTGTGCTTGGTGCTTTGAAATGAATTTTCTGCCATTTCTTCATTTTTTGCTAAAAAAAAATTAATGTCACTAAAAAGGCTTAGCCCATTTCCGTAAAAAATGGTCAATGCAAGGTTTAAAAACCCCACTGTCTGTATTTCTAAAAAAATTAAATAGTTGATAAATACAACTGAAAAATAAAATAATAATTAATAAATAACAAAATAATTCATAAATATATAAGTAAAATCAAAATAAAACTAAAAAATCAAATAAAGAGCTGACGTTTCGGATAGAGCCTACCCTTTATCAAAGCAAAAAAGGATAATTCTCTAAAAGCAAACAGAATATTAGAGAATTATCCTGAAGTTATGAAAGTAGTACTAACGGACGGGTTTATATATAGTTTGCATGGGGAATAGTAAGGCGTTATTGGCTGACAAACAAGAAGAGAACAAATGAGATTAATTAGACGAACTGTTGGGATAGGACAAGACGGAGGACAAATAGGAAATAATAAGGGGGCGGCAAGAAAAATGTAATAGGATGAAACATATGAAAGTGAAATTATAAAAACGTTTAGGAATGTTAGGGTGCCTAGCAAAAAGATTACGTAAAATTATTCCTGATTATTAGTAGAAAAAAAAAAAAAAAAAAAAGGGGGCTGTCATGAAAGAATATTATTGACATTGTTCAAAATTATCGATTTTATGATTCCCTAACTGTACTCGGTTTAAAAAATAAAAATTCCCTGACCATTCCCGGTCGCTAGTCACCCTGTAAAATAGTCCCACATGTAAGAGCATCGGATCAAAAGTAAAAAAATATGAAAGGACATTGAAGAACATTGAAAAGAATAAATAAAAGATAAGATAAAGAAAGAAGAAAAGGCCCCATAGGGCTTGCGACAAATTAAGGAATAGCTGAAGTTGGAAGGGGACATGGGAAAGGTAATGAGGGAATGGTGCCTTTGCTAAGGTTAATGCCATTAGGGGTGAGGGAATTAAATTTCCAAATAAGAAAAGACTCGAATTGCTTTCTTTCTTTTTTGCTATGGAAGTTACTACGAAGAATATAAATGCTGATGGCCTGTAAAGAGTGACCAGGGGAATTAAA
>JAHWFO010104619.1:159004-191268 GCA_023313115.1 Rhysida immarginata | reverse complement strand
TGTTATTTGTTAATTATTATTTTATTTTTCAGTTGTATTTATTAACTATTTATTGCATTCCAGGGTTTTTGTGTCTCGTCCTTTTCTCTTATAAATATCCATTCATTAAAAAAATTAAAAAAATAATAAAAAAAAATAGACGGGGGGGGGGGGGCCTTCGGAGAGGGGATGGTAAATAACTCCAAAACGACTCATCACAGTCAAACAAGTCATTTGCAAAATAAATTCGCCTTAACGAGAGGAGTACATACATGTCGAGATATTGAGTTTGGTTTGCTCGTTCGGACGCTACAGCCATATGTTAATTTTTAGAAAAAAATTAATATCTCAAAAAAGACTAACCCAATTGGCATAAAATATACGCTAAGGCACAACTTAAGAAACTCTCTAAGTTATAATAATTTTTATTTGGTTCGGCTTTTTACCGTTTCAGAGGAGTTAGCTGCATAAAATTGGCCACATACGAACATACATACGTACAGACGGAAAATTTTTTATTCAAAATTTTAACATATCATTACGAATCATGAGTTTTTAAGTCGATTTCAGCAAAAAAAAATGAATTTCTGAAACGACCACAAAGGCTATCACTCTTAGAGAGTGATACGCCAATAAAGCAATAGCATTTTGTCTCTCTGCATGATGATGTATGTATACTACTGTTTATAAAAATCGCAACACCCTGATGGAATGGTCTAATCCATATGCAGTTTGCAATATTTGCATACAATGGGTCAGATTATAAATGATTAGATTTTCAGAGTAATTGCTTGAAAGAACACCATGCCTCGACGACGACGAAGGGTACCATATCAACAGCTGACAGACTTTGAAAGAGGACGCATAATTTGTCTGCGTGAAGCGGGATGGTCGTATCGTGACATTGCTGCTCGTGTAGGACGTAATGCAATGACAATTATGCGTGCATGGAGGCAGTGGAGCGAAGAGAACAGGGCACACCGAAGACCAGGCTCAAGAAGACCCAGCACGACGACACCGCGAGATGACAGACACCTCTATCGCATGTGTGTAGCAGATCGTACAGCCACTTCCACAGTGTTAGCACAACAGTGGGGCGATACAGTAGGCAGGACAATGTCTGCTAGCACTGTACGACGCCGTTTGATTTCCAGAGGATTGATGGCACGAGTACCATTGTTGCGGATTCCTTTGACTCAAAACCATGGCTCGTCAGACTCCTGCAGCAGCAACTGTGGATGAACTGTATACCCGTGTAGACAGAGCATGGCAGGACATTCCCCAGGCCCTTATTCAGAGCTTGTTTGACTTAATGTCACGACGTTTAGAGGCTGTAATTGCATCCCACGGTGGTTTCACCCGATACTTATGTGACAATAAAACGCATTGTATTGACCTGAAAATCTAATGGTTTCTTTTCTGACCCATGATATGCAAATGCTCCAAATTTAATGCAGATTGGACTATTACATCAGGGTGTTGCGATTTTTATAAACAGTAGTGTATGTTATTATTAATAATTATTATTATTAATAAAACTGCTAAAAATGAAAGCGATGACTACAATACGTTGTTGCAGTCCACTTAAAAAACATGAATGAAGTGGATCGCTAGTAAATACTATAAAAAGAAATAGAAATCAATAAAAGTGTAAAATTTGCAAGAAATTGGTTAATTAATAATTATAGTTATTGGTTAATGACGGGAGTGATTTTGAGGCAGGCAGTGTCACATATCCAATCTTGGCTATTATTTGTAATAGGTAAATATTGTATTGCAAAAATATGGTTAAAGATGAAATTATATCATTTTAGTCTTATAATCTTATAAGAGAAAAGGACGAGACACAAAAACCCTGGAATGCAATAAATAATTTAATAAATACAACTGAAAAATAAAATAATAATTAACAAATAACAAAATAATAATTATTTGATTTTTTAGTTTTATTTTGATTTTACTTATATATTTATTATTTTGTTATTTGTTAATTATTATTTTATTTTTCAGTTGTATTTATTAAATTATTTCTTATAATCTTAGAAATTATAAGACTAAAAATAATTGTTATGTGAAAAAACTAATTGTAAAAGTTGACTTGGCATGGGAAATTACTATTAAAATCTTTAAATTTTTAAAATTAGTTGTAAACTGATTATGATAGTAACAACTACTTAAATTAATAGCAATTTTATTTAAAGGAAGTTTAAAGATATTTTTCCGTGAGTCACTGCAGCTTAATGTGCTCTTCAATTTAAAAAATAAAATTCATCCCTTTACATACAGGTATCTAGCTGAAAAATGTGACACAGCTGTTTCATAGGATTATCATTATGAAAAACAATGCCATCTAGTGTTCACTAGAAGCTGAAACAAAGAGGTATCCAACCCTCTGAAGAGTTTTCACCGGACCAAGAATGTATATCTCTTTTCCAACAGTGCAAGGCAAAATCTGTGCAACAATAGGCCTGTTCATTAGGTATTCATTGTTGCGTTAATTAATAAGAATAAAAAAAAGTGACTTAGGGCGTAACCACCGAGAAAGAAGGACTCCGTAATGAAACATAATACATTGTTACATCATACATAGAGTATTCGAGCAACACTTCCTCTACTCAAAGTCTGAGCGCGAAAATTTCATACATTGTTACATCATCATACGGAGTCATGTTTAATAGTATTTCTGCCAATAATAAGCCCGAAGAAATACGAATGTTTAATAATATTAAGACTCTGCATGATTATGTAACAATGTATGAAATTTTCGCGCTCAGGCTTTGAGTGGAGGTGGTGTTGATTCAAGGCCAACGAGAGAGACAGGCCCTGACCAACTTAGTCTAAGTAATTATGTATCCTTAATTGCTTCCATCTTGGATTTTAATAATCAGCATTTTTTCGTTTGTTGAAAACAATGTAAATGGTCAGGCTAAGATGATCAGGTGACTTTTGAGTTTCAGGGCCTGTCTGTCTAGTTGGCCTTGTAAAGTATAGTTATTCGTATTTCTACCAATAGTAAGCCCTAAATTTGCCCTATCAATGATGTAACAATGCATTATGTTTCATTGCGGAGACCTTTTCTCTCTTGGTGGTTATGCTTAGGGCCAGTTAATTATCTTTTTTCTCAAGTGAGCCTTCTCAACAGAGTCTTAGCAATAATGGACCTATACTACTGGGATGAGAAACACTTGGGTTACAACAATATCACTGTATTGTTGCTGAACACGTAGTTGAGAAGCTTCCGCTGAGAAACTAGATAATGAACTGGCCCATAGCTTCGAATCTGCAGTCCGAAGCAGTGAATCATGATAATATTTTTAGATGCAACAAACAAATAAGTATTTTATATAGCACATAAACCTTTTATTTATTTATCTAACATAAGTCTACAGAATCATATCCAGGGTGTTTATGAATTCCCATTGCTAGATTTGGAGAGGTAGTAGGGAAGGTCAAACCTAACAACTATTCGGAATACAATTTTCCCCCAAAAAACGTTGTAAACTATTTAAAAAGGTGTAAAGATCCCGACCAACTCGTGTGAATGCTGCACTGCATGGCACCCGCAGGGCTGCATGCAAAGCAGGAAATTAGCAACGAAAGCACTAATTGGTGAATCATGACATGCAGTACCGTACAATTAATTTGTTCAAATGCAGAAACTGTTATTACAATGTTACATTGAATAACTAGAGCAATTGTTCGAAGTGGCGACCCTGGGTTGTGATGTAGGACGTGCATCTCCGTTGCATGTTCTGTCGCACTCTCTCAAACACTTCTGGTCTTTGCTGAACCTCTCTGCAGGCGTCAATAATTCTTGCTCTCATCTCTTCAGCACTAGCTACAGGAGTAACATAAGCCAGGCTTTGTAAATGACCCCATAAAAAAGTAGACTGGCGTTAAATCCGGAGATCTCGGTGGCTAGTTAATGGGACCATCTCTATCTGTCCAACGTTGAGGGTAGGTTTAATCGAGAAACTGACCACGGCCCAGGGAAAATATGCTAGTGATAATTTCCTGCTTTGCACGCAGCTCTGTGGGTGCCATGCAGTGCAAAGTTCACAGTGGCTGGTCGGGATCTTTACTCCTTTTTAACTCGTTTACAACATTTTTGTGGGGAAATGATATTCGGAATAGTTGTTAGTTTTGACCTTTCCTACCACCTCTCCAAGTCTAGCAATGGAATTCATAAACACCCTGTACATCGGTAATACTAATAAGACCTTATAGTAACTGAAGTATGGAATATAAGCACGGAGTCTCTCGATATGTCGAGTAAACGTCTTTGTGTCACGACTATTTCTATGCTGGGCTCGGGTCAATGACCTGCAACCCTCGCCCTCCCAGAGATTAGCATAGATCATGGACAGAGAAGGGAGGAAGCGAGTAGTTAATCTTAATCATGTTTAATATGTCAATATAATCGGTTCTTACAATTTGATGAATAAAAGTAGCAAAGTTCAAATGAGCAAATGGGATATACAATAGTCTTCTGGCCTCCAGGAGGCTGCACAATGGAAGTTAGTCGCGGTCCTTGAAGTCCACACGCACTCGAACCATGATGTCGATTGTAGTCGTCTATAATAGAATGCTTGATAACCTGTCACCGCCAACGAGGAGAGCAGCGACCCGCTCGGGTTTGGCAGATTGGAACTTGCAGCTACAGTATGCAAAGAAAAGAAAAGAACAATATTAATATCGAATCGCTGTCTACCTCCACTCAGTTTTCACTTAGCGGAATGACAGTTCTTGAAGTGGCTCTCTGCACGCTCCTCGTGTGGAAAGGATTCGTATGAATCACTGTCCTAATCTAAGGCTTATGACTATGGGCTTACCCAGCATTGACGGGGAAAGCAAAGCGCGATTCGCGACAAGAGCTCTTCGCGTGGTCGCAGCTTGCTAAGGGCCGCTCTCGAATGCCGGTCGCTGGATGCAGTTCCAGCTTAAGATGCTGCTCTGGTTCCTATTTGGATGAGCCTCCTGTGCGTTCGGGTTTGTCGCAATGGATGAATCTGATGCCACGCTGCTCGTAACTAACATGTAATGAACAACCAAGGAGTTAGCGCTGCGGGCGTCCTCGATAAAGGCATCCGAGTCTGTGGTCCCTGAAGAGGTAGACCGGTCTGATGCCATCTCTCTATCCGGGTGATCTAGGCGGACGCTTATGGCGATCGCAGGCAAGCCTTAGCCGAGTTTGGAATGTCACTATGGAGAGTCAAAGTGTTAATGTAATTCAAATCTGTATGCACTGCACTGATGTTTTATTGGAGACGCTCCATGAGGGCGACACTCCTTCCACGTGTTGGGGCAATGAGATCCTTGACGGTATCGCACCTTTCTTTGCTGGTGTCTCCGTCCTCGGCCTATGGGTCCCTTCTCTTCGGCCCGAGCTCGCTGGGTTCTCTGGCTTAGATAGACCCCGTTCCGCTCGTTCTTTAGGTGTGCATCCCTCCTGCATCTGGCCTGGTCGTCAGTGAAATTATTTCTATGTCCATAATTAGATTTCTTAAAGTTCAAATAATCAGGACTTCTAGCACGATTACCTTGGCGGATTTTTGGATCAGATTGCCTCCTGGCATTCCTTGCTTGTAGGGTGGTCGTATCCGTGACATCTGAGCCTTCCAGGACTCGTGCTGTTCGGCTGGCTTCTCCACCGTTGAAGCCGAGGCTGATGGTGTTGCCTCAGCGAACACCTAATCAAGAGGTCTTAGAATCCAGGCGCACATGCGGTAAGTGGCAGGCAGCCCATATCGGGCTGCGTGATTTATTCAAACCCCTCAAAAACGAGGCCCGTTCACAACTGATGAGGCATCAAAAGGACATTGAAAAGGTGAAATAGAAAGTCTGGTCTCCTCCGATGACCTCACATAAACACTTAGATGTTGCGAAGCATTTTTTAAACATAAACGGACCTAGCCGTGGCTATTAAAGAAGGAGAAAGGATCGAAATTGATTGGCCACTTTCCTCCATATGGTCGAGAGTGATGGAAGATGACTCTGCAATTGACTCCAACGGGCCAGCCAAAGTTCTTTGTTAATGAAGGCGATTGCAATAACTAGATCCGGTTTAAGTACCTCGCCAGTGGAATCGTTTAAGAGGAAGCGCACGGACTGACATGAGAAATGTACCAGTCCGTAATGCAGCATCAAACGATCCCAGATCAACTTCGTAAACGGGCACTCGTAAAAAATATGTCTGACAGACTCGTCTATGCCACAGAATAGAATAGAATAGAATGGGTGTGAAAGTCTGACAAGATGACGTGGTCAGAATTCACTTCCCCATTTTCCACCACCAACCGATGACATCGTTTTTTGTTGGCACATCGCCTCTCCTCGGCGAACGCTGCTGATGATAAATTCCTGTCAGTCGCCCATGAAAGTTTAGCTCTGAGCGCTGCGCCAGCCACCTTCCGGATCATTAGAGCGTTGATCTCGCTCTTCACCTGACATATCTCCATCTCGAACTCCTCCTTCGGGGTGGATACTTGAAGAAGATGAAGGATCTCTTGTAACAAGAGCGGATGATGACGTCGACGACGAGCAGCATCTAAGCCAATCGTCCGAAAATAGCGTTTGATTTTAGTTTTTAGTTCTAACCATGAAGCAAGCGTAGGAGGCACATTATGAAGGTGATTTTCGACAAACTGAACAAGCATTTCCTTGTATTCTCTTTGTCGAGCAGAGAAACATTCAGGAACCAATTGCGGTGGACTGCAGAGCCTGTAGATGATGCTGGAAATGGAGGATTCTATGACCACATGATGGCACTGTGGTCGGAGAATGAACGTGGAATTACCTCCATTTTTCCTGGCGAGCCAGCAAATGCATTTTCTTGATGATGTAGTGGGCCCTTGATGGAAGGTCGGCCCAAGCAGACTACTTTGTGGAGATTGTGTCCATAAGTCGAAGAATGCATTTTGCTGGCACAAACAAAACACATGACCAGACGAAAAGATGTTTTTGCCGTCTGGATGGCAGTTCAAATCACCACCAATCTCCAAGGCAACCATGAACACAAAAAGTTATTTAAACCACCGAAAAACGTTGGTTTCTCTGCTGTTTTACATGGTGCATAGACTTTAAGCAATCGGAAATTGACACCAGATGTTGAAATGTCCAGAGAGATGACCCTGCACTCGCAGTCATACTCACAGTTCGGAACCAGAATAGACAGTTTGAAGATGATGGTGGCAACCCCTTTCCCACTTGGTGACGAAGAGTTGATAAAGAATTATCTGTTAGTGTATTGCTGCGAAGGCCTTGAAGATCGTAGCACTGTTGTGAAGTGGCGAGTTGTACTTCTTGAAGTAACAAGATGTCCGGCCTATACAGCGCAATGAACGATGACAATACCGATTGCTAAAAACAGGAACCAAGAGAACGCACATTCAGGGAGATGACCTTCATTGAGGATATTTAATGGCGCACCTGCTGACCTGTGTCCAGTTGAGACTTGGGCTTCCCAGACATTACAGGAGGCTCCGTCGTTCATCTCATCGGAGATCGCAGACGACCTGATGAGGAAGAAGGGCTGCACTGGTGGCTTGCGCGACTGTCTCTCTCGGAGGAAGAGGTGGCTCTTCTTGCGTCCCTGCTGCCAAGACTCCGTCTGGATTATTTCTTGCAAGATGATCATGCGGTTTCTGCGCTGATGGAAGCGAAGTCCCAGCAGAAGATGTCATCCTAGAAGGTGAAGACATATCAATCTTCCACGCAGGCTGTGATGGCGTTGACTGCGCTGGTGGAGGAAGAGCCGGAAAATCCTCCACCGAAAAGGCGGAACCAGCTCCTACTGAAGCATCTACGTTGTCATCTCCAGAAGGTTCATCATCACCCATCGACACATCAAGAGATGGCTGAGGGAGAGGGGTAATCTCTGGAAGCTTGGAAGGAGGTGACGATGGCTGCTGCCTCCTGAGCTCCAACGATGTTGCTAGAGACGAAGATGGTCGAGGTGGTGGAGACATCATCTCCTTCTGCACCTCTAGAAGAGTTGAGAGAGCTGGTGTAGCTTGGCTCTTCCGCAATGGGGATGACTGCGACGAAGCTCTGGTTGTCACTGGAGACTTGGCCGGTGATGACATCAAGGATAACTGCTGGGACAACATTTCTTTAGGCGAAGCTGGAACATCTGCTGGCACTGCAAACATCCTCTCCGGGCACTGTTGGTATTTGCTCACAATGCGATTACATGCGTCGCATATTTTTAGGAGAGGGCAGGCTTTTCTGATGTGCGAAGTTTTCTTGCAGTACCAGCAGCACTGCCTTTGACCCTTGTAAGACACGCGAACTTGGTTGCCGTGCATTAAAAGTTTTTCTGCAATGTCCCTCTGAAGGTTCATGTTGACTATAATGTCACCAGTCATCTGCAGGGGAGAATCCGGATGAGTTGGATATGCGACTTTCTTCACCTGCCCATAGTCAGACATGTAACACTTCAGGTAATCATCTTCCATCAGTAGTGAGGCACCCCGGATAAACATGGCAAAATATCCGGTCTCAGCATAGCACAGGCGGATGCTGGTTTGTCTACCCTTGACGTAATCCGCAGACGCAACACGGCCTGCTATGTTTTCTGTCGACAGAGCATCTCCATTCATTAGGAGAAAGTCTCTGCACGACAGAAACTGCAGGATCACCAGACGGTAACACGGGCGGGATGCCCGTCTTCAAGTAAAATTCTTTCATAAATAGCCAACGGCTATTGGTCCATCGGCAACCATCAACACCCACGCGTTTGATAGTCGCTCACTGTGTGGCACAAATTTAAGTCCAAATCACTTACTCACACAAAGTCCAAATCACTGTTATCTACTCCGTTATAGCTTTGTTATGCTGGCTTCTCCACTGTTAGAGCTGAGGCTGATGTCGTTGCCTCAGCAAACGCCTAATCAAGAGTTCTTAGAATCTATGCATCCAGGCGCACATGCGGTAAGTGGCAGGCAGCCCATATGGAGCTGCATGACTTATTAAAGGCCTAAAAACGAGGCCCATTCACAACTGACAAGGCATCAAAAGCACACCGGAAAGGTGAAATGGAAGCTCTGGTCTCCTCCGATGACCTCACATAAACACTTAGATGTTGCAAAGCGTTTTGTGAACATAAACGGACCTAGCCATGGCCATTCGAGGAGGAGAAATGATCGAAGTTGATCGGACACTTTCCTCCATACGGACGAGAGTGATCGACTCCAATGGGCCAGCCAAAGTTCTTTGTTGATGAAGGCGATCGCAATAGCTAGATCCGGTTTAAGTACCTCGCCAGTGGATTCGTTTAAGAGGAAGCGCACGGACTGATATGAGAAATGTACCCTTAATGCTGCATCAAACGTGGGAAGCAATTAAGCATCGATATGGAAGGCCAGATTCAGTGACACAGGCTGAAATAATGCGGCGTCTCTCAGCCTTGCGTTTCTTAGACGCTGATGATCCGAATACCTATGTAGCAAAAGTGTTACAAATCCATGCTCAGGTTGGAGCCGTGTCCCTGGTTCTGGATGATAAAATTTTGATTGACCATATAGTCGCTCATCTACCCTCAACTTATACTCCATTGAGACTCGTGGTCCAATCAAACTCATCAATGTCAATTGAAACCTTCCTGAGTCAACTAAATGTGGTATTAAGGACCACACCACACAAACTTCCTCAATAGGTGTAGCCTTGTGTGCCACCTCTGTTTCTTCCCAGCGTCCACATCCAAATGCCCGTCGAACAAATGATGTAACATGCCGTAATTGTGGAGGCCGAGGACACGTAAAAACGGTTTGTCCGTCCAAAATTTATCCCACTACTGCAGGTCCAGCTATTTCACACACCGCAATACCGTCTCTTCACAGGATCCTGCATCAACAAAGTGCATACCTCGTGCATCAGCTTCACGTCCTAAGTGTAAGCCTCGCAGTTCGGGTACAAAAGGACAAAGCAAGAAACCTGCTGCCAACTGTGTTGGTGTTCCAAACAAGAGTTGGATAAATAAATAATAATAACAGGAAACCACTGATCCACATAAAACTTATAATCGGACGTATGCGCATTTCGGCAGCCACGCTGCCTTCTTCAGCGTACACAAGGATTTTGATCAGAACAGACAAACCTGTTCTGATCAAAATCCTTGTGTACGCTGAAGAAGGCAGCGTGGCTACAGAAATGCGCATACGTCCGATTAAAAGTTGTATGTGGATCAGTGGATTGCTGTTATCTTTATTGAAGTTCGTCCACAGTGTCTGGCTCCAGTTCTCTCTTAAGGATTGGATAGTTGATACGGGCAGCTCATTTCACGTAATTAAAGAAAAACAGTTCTTTGATTCTTTTCAAAGCTGTCATAAGCGGATACATACTGCAAACCTAAGAAAACGGTTGCTGCCATTGGTACTGGTGCAGCAAGCGTGTTATTGAATTCAGGAGCAGTTTTAAAACTACAAGACGCGCTTTATGCCCCAAACGCGCGCTTTAATCTTGTCTCCATGAGTCAATTATCAAAGCATGGTTACAGTCTTCTTTTCCATTATTTCACCCAAGGGCACGACCATCACTGTGCAGGAGGGTGTGGAGGACCTCCCGTTCCTTCCCGTGGTCTCAAATATCCATTCAGTTTCCCGACCCCCCATTACTTTCAATGGCTGTCACTTATAGTGACATTCACAATGCATTGGGCCATCCGTCATCAAAAAAACTCCCCGCAGCCGTGAAACACCATATCATGCGCTGTCTTGAAGTTTTGCCGCCATTAATTGATGACCAACCATGTGTTGCAAGCCTTCATGCACGATTATGCAACGCCCCTCACAACATTGTACAAGGTCAACGGTCACCTCGTCCTTTACAGCTACTTCACGTGGATACGAGCGGGACCAATGCCTACCACTTCGATCCATGGAAACAAATTCCTGTTAGTAGCTGTCGATGATTTCTCGCAAAAAAACTTTTGTTTGTGCTACTCCGACAAAAAGTGAAGTGCCAAAAGCGTTAATAGTCTTAATACTAAAGCTACAACGCTCTACAGGACAACATCTGGCGTATATACATTCCAATAATGGAACAGAATTCACCAATGCGGAGCTAGGCGAGTTCTGTACAAAACAAGGCATATCTTAACAATTCACCGTTACTGAGAACCCCCAATGAAATGGTGTTGCTGAGAGAACCGTACACTCGATTTGCGATGGAATTCGAGTTCTTCTTGCATCGTCAAAAGTTCCGCACCGATACTGGGAACATGCTGCGATTACAGCTTCATTTAATCTGAATTCTTTGCCTAAACGAGGTCAAACTAAGTCCCCTGAAGTGATATGTTCCAAAAAGAAACTGACCATCAAATGTCGAGCTCCTTTCGGTTGCCTGGTGGTATACTATTATATATCCAAGTCGCACCGACCAAAATTTGACGCTCGCGCCAAAGTGGTGGTATTATGGGATACTCCGCTTCATCTCCTGGGTACTTTATTTATGCGCTCAATGAGACCAAGTTTTTACGAGCACGTACAGTTCGTTTCTTTCCTAAGGTATTTCCAGAGTTCACAAGAAAATCGGATCCATCATCTGTTGCTCTGGTATTTCCAATTCACATGGAACCCCCAGTATTTGAAGCACCAGAGCGTACCGCCAATCTCACCCACTTTAACATTAGACGAGACAAGAATGTAGGTCCTATCTGATACTGAGGACACGCTAGTGGTCACACCTCCATGAGAAACCACATTGAAGGAAGATGCTCCAGTTTGTTTGTCTAAATCACCAGTGAACCAACCACCCATTGAAGTCCCACAACCGGTATTACGACGTCCACAGAGATTACTGACTTTACTGAGAGAAGGCAAAAAAACAACGTGCTGCCTTATGTCACCTGACTTTACTACTCCGACTTGCTAATCACTCCGCCAATAACATCCCAGTCCTATGAGCAATCACTCGCTTCTCCCCAACATCATCAATGGCAAGGGGCCATGCAAGATGAATTGAATTCACTCATGCTTCATCATGTCTGGGATTTAGAGCTTCCACCACCAAATGTCAAAATTTTAAAGAGCAAATGGATCTACCGCATCAAATACAATCCTGGTGGTTTGGTGTCCAGATTCAAGGCAAGGTTGGTGGCTATCGGCTCGTCACAAGTCTACCTGCTTATTGTCTGCCATAGCTGCAAATACAGGGATACCACTGCGCCAGTATGACGTCAAATGTGCATATCTTCACGCATCGATAGACCACACCAAATATCTATCGCCACCCAAGGGATTATCAACCCCAGTTAATCACGTCTGCAAATTGCGTAAATCACTTTACGGCCTCAAACAAAGTGGAAGATGCTGGTACGTAAAATTGTGTCAGCTTCTTACCCGATTAAAATTCACTCCTTCCAGAGCAGACGATTGTTTTTTTTTTACTACACCAATGCACTTGCCTACGGTAGTGAAACTTGCGGGTTTGAGTCTATCCTCTTGCGTGCCTGTCCTTTTTTTTTCTTCAGTTGTTATAAGCACCAAAAAATTAAAAAAAAAAGGATTAACCCGAAGTTTTATTGTTAGAAATAACTTTTTATTCATTTTTAAGTACGAAATTGAGAGGAAAGGGTAGGAGGGGAGATTTCATTTTGTTAAATAATTCTTCCCTTAAGAGAGCTTAAATCGATCCAATAAGCTCCACTGATATCTGAATCCGCTGGCCATCCATTGTTGAAACACGTGATCGAGCTTCCTGTAAAAACCAAAGGGTGGGAGGCTAATGCTAAAAACACACACACAAAGAATGAGAGAGTGACCGTGAGGGGATTCTTCTCTGTGATGTAGCTACATGGTATTTTCACAGAATAATGCTACGATGTTATACTGTGGAATTACTGTATAATACTGCATCCAGGACTATCATCAATGAAAGACTACTGCACTGACAGCTAGAATGTGCTGTCTTAACACACCATCCTAACCTAACACTTCGAGCATAAAAATAGAAAGGTTTTAATGCTCGAAAGTCTAACCTAGTGTTTCTCAAAGTGAGTAGCAGGATCATTGGTTATCTAGAGCAGGGGTCGGCAAACTGTAGAGACTGAAGAGCCAAAGCTATCCCCAGCAACAATTTAGAAATTATTCAATACAAACTTTTACAAATAAAAAAAGTTAACCCAAAGACTGCATTTTGCCGATCCCGGATCTAGAGTCTTATGGAGGGGACACACTATAGCAAGTGGGCGGTAGGGGGGCGTTAAGTAACACGTAGGATGTGGGGGAGGGGGGAGTGGTTACGAGACATGTTCATGACGTGCAGCTATGATTCACTTGCGTGAGTTTACGTAATACGAGAGCTATTTTTTTCAACTTCCGATGGAGTTTAAAATAAAGACAAATGTGAATAACAAAATTACTTTTTGACTTAGTCACTGTAGAAAATGAGACAATTGTATGCCAGTGGACGAGTTTTCCAATACCCTATTCATAGAAGTTTGCTGCCAGTTGGTTCATTGTGTTCTTGTCCCCATTAATCCTTCCACTAACCTCCCTGATCTTTTTCCCCCTTAGTTTATTGTCACAAATTTTGATATCTTATTATTCAATAAAAAACTTTTTTTATCTTTATTTTATTTGCGTTTTATTTCACGGTTCATGCTCGATGACGTGTTTATTTTAGATACAACCCAAAATAAGTTGGGCCCCATCGGATTGAAACTTTCCACAGCATAGATATTTTGAAAGAAGAATGTAAGGGACAACCAAGAACTCAATTTATTGCGGTCACAAAACAATATTACTCACTATAGGATCACATGCCTTGGAAGCAGACAGAGCTAAAGTGCTTCATTCATGATATCTAATACCATTGTGTTAATCTCAACTGGACTGGTGTATGTCAAAAAACAGTACATGGCATTACTCCAGAGGGAATAAGGAGTTTTGGTACAATATTAATTAAAAAGTATGAAAAAAATACATATATTCAAAATTAATAAAGGATTTTATTTTTCGATCGAAAAGTTTTTATAAATGATAATTTAAAAATGATTGCAATAATTTTATACAAAAAAGAAATAAAAAGATTAATTGCATTTATAAGTTTATCCTTAAGTTCATACATAATTTCGCTGCCCAAATTCTGCATCGCTCATTGTCTTTAAGAAAGCAGTTTTTCCCGCTGTTGGAACACCTACTGCAGCGCAATTAGGCATTATGCCTATAGTTTCATAAACGTTTTATAATTCGGTAGGGAATTACAACTGGTGATGACTAAATGCTGCTGTATGGCATCATGCAAATTACGACATTGCATGGCATCTGCTAGCATTGTTAGAACATAATGTCATCCATAAGTCACGTGCTGGCTCTAGCCAATCGTTTTTGACAACGCAATTGTCTATCTCATACATACAGGGGGTGCGTTCACTTATTCGTTCGGAGTCATGCTCCGAGTCAATGTGATCACGTTATCAGAGTACTAGCGTCATGGCTCAGAGCAAGGCCTCCTATAGACAAGGCCTGCTCACTCAGACAAAATGGCGGCAATAGAAGGCTAGTAGATGATATTGCTGTGATGGATATTTTTTAAATGCTGAGCAAACAGAATGTAAAAATGCACAATATGATGTTTTTTCACAATATTCATCACATTAGAATATTATAATAATGTATTTTAGGTTTATTAAGCTAAACTGAGTTTTGAAAGAGAATTATTTTGTATTGCTATAATTTAAATAATTAAGCGATTGGAATATTTTATGTGAAGACTAATGTAAATAAAAAACATGTTGTGCATTTTTACATTCTGTTTGCTCAGCATTTTAAAAAAAATCCATCTCGTCTATATCATCAGCCAGCCTTCTACTCCCGCCATTTTGTCTGAGTGAGCAGGCCTTGTCTATAGGAGGCCTTGCTCAGAGTCAACATAACAGCGTAACAATCGAAGACTTTGATAGTATTAATCATTTGTGTAAAGTATTTCCAATTTAGCCTTTTTGTTCATGCACTTGTCTATTGTAGGACATTTTTAATAAAAATTAAACAATGCACAGCAACCATCTACCATTCATTTACAAGTCTTACATTCTCTTCAAAATCTCTCATCATTATTCATTGGTGAACTTGTTATTAATTATTCTTATTATTTGTTCTTTAATCTTCTCCATTTATAAAATCATTCATTATTAAATAAACCATTAAGGAATGACATAAACAAGTACCGAAAGGCTAAAATAAACCATTCACGGAACTATATTTTTAAACAGCTCTATGATAACATTGTAAGTTTCTAATGAGCCATAAAGATACCATTACACAACGTACCTATGAACCAATTTAGACTATCATTACTTTTACGTTATATTCATTCCTGACACATCATTCCAAGTCGTTTGATATATTACAATATTTCATGCCATATTTTAACATTGAAAGTTCCATTTAACCATAATCTTTCCATTAAACCAGAATGGTTCCGCTAAACCAGGTTCTTTGAATCCAATTTGGACTATCATAAATTTAGGTTATATTCATTCATGACATATCGTCTTAGTTCGTTAGACATATTACGTGCCATATTATAGCATTGAAAGTTCCAATGAACCATAATGGTTCCACTAAACCAGAATGGTTCCACTGAACCAGGTTCCTTGAAACCCTTTTGGAACTATTATTAATTTTACGTTATATTCATTCATAACACATCATTCCAAGACCTTTGATAAATTACATACCATATTTTATCGGTGAAAGTTCCAATGAACCATCATGGTTCCACTGAACTAGGTTCCTTGTAACCAATTGGAACTATCATTAATTTTACGTTATATTCATCCATGGCACCTCATTCCAAGTCGTTAGACATATTACGTGCCATATTATAGCATTGAAAGTTCCAATGAACCATAATGCTTCCACTAAACCAGAATGGTACCACTAAACTAAGTTCCTTGAAACCAATTTGGACTATCATTAATTTTACATCATATTCATTCATGACACATAATTCCAAGACGTTTGATATATTACATGCTATATTTTATCTTGGAAAGTTCCAATGAACCATCATGGTTTCACTAAACCAGAATGGTTCCACTAAACCAGGATCCTTGAAACCAATTTGGACTATCATTAATTTACGTTATATTCATTTATGACACATCATTCAAAGTCATATTATATATTACATGCTATATTTTAGCATCGAAAGTTCCAAAGAACAATCATGGTTTCACTACACAAGAATGGTTCCACTAAACCAGGTTCCTTGAATTTAATTTTGACTATCATAATTTTAGGTTATATTCATTCATGACACATCCTTTAAAGTCGTTAGACATATTACATGACATATTTTAGCATTGAAAGTTCCAATTAACCATAATGTTTTCATTAAACCAGAATGGTTCCACTAAACCAGGTTCCTTGAAACCCATTGGAACTATCAATAATTTTACGTTATATTCATTCATGACACATCATTCTAAGTAGTTTGATATATTACATGCCATATTTTAGCATGGAAATTTCCAATGAACCATCACGGTTCCACTGAGCTAGGTTCCTTGTAACCAATTTAGACTATCATTAATGTTACGTTATATTCATTCATAACACAACATTCCAAATAGTTTTATATATTACATGCCATATTTTAGCATGGAAAGTTCCAATGAACCATCATGGTTTCACTAAAACAGAATGGTTCTACTAAACAAGGTTCCTTGAAACCAATTTGGACTATCATTATTTTACGTTATATTCATTTATGACACATCATTCCAAGTCATATGATATATTATATGCCATATTTTAGCATCGAAAGTTCAAATGAACCATCATGGTTCCACTGAACTAGGTTCCTTGTAACCAGTTTGGACTATCATTAATTTTACGTTATATTTATCCAGGACACCTCATTCCAAATCTATGATATATTACAATATTTCATGCCATATTTTAACATTGAAAGTTCCAATTAACCATAATGTTTTCATTAAACCAGAATGGTTCCACTAAACCAGGTTCCTTGAAACCCATTGGAACTATCATTAATTTTACGTTATATTCATTCATGACACATCATTCCAAGTAGTTTGATATATTACATGCCATATTTTATCATGGAAAGTTCCAATGACGCATAATGGGTTTACTAAACAAGCTTCCTTGAAATCAATTTGCGCTATCATTAATTTTACGTTGTATTCATTCATGACAAATCTTTCTAAATCGTTTGATATATTACATGCCATGTTTAGCATTGACCGATCCAATGAACCATCATGATTTCACTAAACCAGAATGGTTCCACTAAACTAGGTTCCTTGAAACCAATTTGAACTATCATTAACTTTACGTTATATTTATTCATGACACATCATTCCAAGTCAGATGACATATTACATGCCATATTTTAGCATGGAAAGTTCCAATGAACAATCATAGTTTCACTACACCAGAATAGTTCCACTAAACCAGGTTCCTTGAAACCTATTTTGAACTATCATTAATTTTACGTTATATTCATTCATGACACATCATTCCAAGTAGTTTGATATATTACACGCCATATTTTAGCATTGAAAATTCCGATGAACCATATTGGTTCCACTAAACCAGAATGGTTTCACTAAAGCAGGTTCCTTGAATTCAGTTTAGACTATCAATAATTTTAAAACATATTCATTCATGACACATCATTCCAAGTCGTTTTATATATTACATGCAATATTTTAGCATCGAGAGTTCCAATGAACCATAATGGTTCATTGAAACCAATTTCTAATATCAATAATTTTACGTTTTATTCATTCATTATAACTCATTTCAAGTCGTTTGATATAATACGTGTTATATTTTAGCATTGAAAGTCCAATGTACCATATGGTTCCACTAAACCAGGTTTCTTGAAAACAATTTCGACTACCATTAATTTACTTTATATTCATTCTTGATACATCATTCTAAGTCCTCTGATATATTACATGATATATTTTAGCAATCAAAATTTTTGAGGGTGTAATATGCGTACTATTAGACCACGTGTCATTGTTTAGATTTCAACCATTTTCAAAATTGTTCATTCCCGGAACCTTATTTATTCATTGGCGAAAATAGTAATTTATATCCGCTTCTATCTCGTCATTACGATTTGTTTGATATATTACTTAATATATCTCTCCATTGAAAATTGCTAGGTGGGGTCGTAAAGGGACCATTTGTGCACGTGCTATTGAACAGATTTAGATAATATTTGTGACTGATTCGTGCCATGAACCATGTTCATCCACTGACGAAAATAATAATGAATAACCGCATCTATCTCGTCATTACGATTTGTTTGATATATTACTCAATATATCTTCTCATTGAAAATTGCTCTGCGGGAAAATAGAGGTACCATTTGTGCACGTGCTAATGAACCGATTTAGATAAATTCTATAAATTTTTCGTGCCATGAAGCATATTCATCGACTGACGATAACGTATTTTGAAAATATGTCATAGCCTTGGAGGAGTTTGAGTTACAGACAGACAGATAGACGGACAGACAGACACGTTTCCCCACACTGATAGCATAAAACACCTTTCGGTACTTAATAAACATATTATACTACTTCGTAAATTAATGTATAATGCACAAAATAATGAAAATGAGCATTTAAATTGGACACATACCTGCTAAATAGGCAACACTGCTTGTGAACGATTCTAGTCACTTTATCCCCTCTTCGCAACCTCCAGAGGCATCAGAAAAGCATGAGCAGTGCCCATGGCATGTTTGCTTATGGGGAGGAACCTTTGACATTAAGTTATTTTTTATGAACAGGAATAAACAATAACATATTTTTTATTTTTCTATTATTTTTATAAAAACAAAGTTCTGGTCATAATTGTAATTTTAATTGATTATCACAGAGGCTAGGGTGGCCTTATGCGTAAAGATGGAACTGAGATTGAGCAAATAAAAATTAATAATTATGCTGAAGAAATTGTCTTGAATCAAATTTTCGATCAATTTAAGCTAAATTTTCGTTTGTATCGTGCCAAGCCTACAACAATGGAAGGCTAATCAATTATGGTAATCTATGATCGTGCACTTTCGAAAGATAGAGGCGGCCATGTTGATAGTTAAACAACGTATGCGCTAGCTTGAAGAAATAAAGTCTTCTCTTGTTTATGTGGTTGCCACGGCTCCTAACATGCGCGCTCGCAAACGATATCTCATTGTAACAAAATTAATAATCGTTGAAGTCGCAACTTTGTTGGCACTCTTCATCTTTTCCATTAAATTTTTTGGCTCCGATGACTTCAGCTTGAAAGCAGGAGTTAAGTGAGTTAACCCGAGTCGCACTCCAAGCGAATAAAAAAACAAACTCCGAAAGACACCAAGCGTACCCTGATGTTGGAGGTCAAGGGACTTATCTCCGAGCGAATAAAGAAACGGAGACCAAATGATTCGGAGCATATAAAGAAACGGAATCCGAATGACTCAGACTCACGGGAGTCACTCGGAGTGACTCCAAGTGAATAAGTGAACGCACCCAGGATCTCTAGCCCTAGTGAGATCTATGCGGCACCTGGTGGGATCTGTTTTCCTTAGGTTCTCTAATCAATGGAAAAACGCGGGAGCTCGATGACTATATATATATATCTACAGACCGTGGCTAAAACCGAACAATTTATTTGAACGACTGTACAATGTAACAAAACAAACATTGCTAAACGATCGTTAAAACTACGGTAAAACGAACATTGCTAAACGAAAGTAAAGTTTCTGTCTGTCGATAGGGCGGCGCTGCAGGCGTTTTTGGGCCGATTGTACATGCAGCACCACTTTTCAATAGAGTTCCTGCCCTTTTGGGAGCTAGAAACTTTAGCCTCATTTTAACAATGGAGCAGTATGACCATGAATATCTATAGACCGTGGTTAAAACACGTTGTTAAGTTTGAGCTGCAGCCAAATTCATGCAATACAGGAGGCAAAAAACGACTTTTCAGTAAATACAGCAGTCCAATTGTTGGACTACAACAATGGAATTCGGTGCCTGTGCATAGACCAGGGGAGTATAAGACTATGGTAATATTACTATAATAATTCAAATTCAAAATTCATATTTATTCAAATTAAAAATTATTAAAAATATAAAATTTTAAATGTATAAAATATAAAATTACTCTGTGCATTTATCAACTACCATCAAATCCAAATAAACAATAAACAAATAACCAGAAATACATATAAAACAGTAGTCACCCATGTTCCGAAGCCCCATTAGGGCTTGTATGGAATGATGGGAAATTAATAAACAAGATACCGTAAAATCTTGAATACAGGTCGGGTATTCAAATGCACGCCGGTCTCGAATAAAAGCAGTGTGGGGTGTAAAAGATAGATTAAACGCCGAGTCGGAAATAAACGCCGGGTCTTTTTCGAGTTATCGGTATAAATTCCGGCTTTTTTCCTCACTTTCAGATTATTGAACATCTTTTCATGTGTATGCCCTCTCATTGGCCGCTTCATTTAACACATTCTAATTTCGACCAATCTCATGCTGCGCTCCGTTTCTGCATATAAAGAAGTTCTCGTTCGTAGGGTCTCCTCTTCCTTTCTGGTAAAGAGCTCGAATGGGTAAAAAAACAAATACCTCGGAGTGGTGGTAGATGCCAGGCTAAATAGGGGTGACCACGTGGAAATAAATAAAGGTAAGAAGGCAAAGTTCAGTCTACTTGCTCTGCTGGCGCGAAACAGCACCCTTGGAATGGATAGCAAACTTTTGCTTTATAAGATGGTTATACGAGCCATTCTTCTTTATGGTATGCCTGCCTCGGCTACAATATGCAAATCCAGATGGAAGGATCTCCAAACTTTTCAAAATATTAGCCTGAGCGCTATCGTCCAACTTGACAGGAGAGTCGCAACAAATATTTCTATTGCTGAGTATTTCCATATACCCCCAATGGATAACTATGTCCAGGAGTCGCTGAAGAAGTTGCTTCCGAAGATTAAAGACCATCCCAGTCCTCTGGTTGCAGATATTCTGGAGCATCCACTCACCTTTAGAAGTTTCCTCAGGCATCGCAGGCCTCGACACGTCCTGGACATCAATTTCGACGACATCAAGGTTGTTATTCTTGTCCATTCAGGTTAGTTCTTTGTTACTTCTTTTATTTTACGTTATTTTAAGTACCGGATGTATTGCAAGGTGACTAGCGACCAGGAAGAGTCTAGGAATTTACAAAATCAGCAAAATAACCTGCGAAATTGGAACGAAAAATTTGAAAAATATCAATAATATTCTATCAAAATACATTTTTTTTGCTGGTGGTGGTCAGAAAAATTACGTGATAAACCGAGAAAAGTCAGGGAAATTTACGAAGTCGTTTTGCTAGACACCCTGTTATTGGGAATAGCCCTTAACGCCGGGTCTCAAATAAACGCGGGGTCTCCAATAATCGCCTGGAAGGGGGGGGGGGGGGGCCAGGCCATTGAGACAAGTAGATGCCCGGGCCTGAATTCAAGATTTTACGATACATAAATCAAACTAAATTACATAGACAGTTGTAAATCGTCAAAAATTACAAAAAGTACAATTCAAGGTCTTCCTAGAACTTGTAATACCGGGTGATTACAACAGAACTTTACACTTTTAAAAGTTTATTACATCAAAGCTATTCAGAATATAGACACACCACATACGGATTCTTAAAGAAAAACTCTTGAAGTTTATTGTGACACAGTTAAAGATAGCTAAAATTATATAAACAATATAATTAACTGACCTTGTCGAACTGTGGATACTTGTGCACAGATGAAGGGCGGATACCACTTTTCCACAAAAAGAGATTTTAATCCTCATAGATGTATACATTTCGGCTACTAAGTAGCCATCTTCAGTATGAATCAAATAACAACACAATTTGTACAAGTATTTATAAGAGAAATAAACCAATCAGAGAGATTATCCAAAATTTAAAAGTCTACAAACCAAACTTAGAACCCGATTGGCTCTAAAACCGCGGACTTAGTAGAGAGCTAAGTTCCTCCTGGATCAGAATTGGAATATAGTTATTTTACAAAGTTTAATATGGGTTTCCATACTGTTAAATCTAAAGGTCCATTATCATGATTCATTAGTTTGTCTCCTTGATTCTTCAAGATCTCCATGGACTCCAAAAAATTCAATTTTTTGCAGTCGTCCACGACATGTAAAATCTTTAAGTTTTCCTTTTTCCATTCATGTCCTGTCTTCAATATGTGGTCTGCAACAGAGGATTTCTCTGGTCTATAATTTCTAATGTGATCAAAGTGCTCTTTAATCCTCGTCTCTATCCTTCTGCGGGTCTGGCCAATATACTTAAGATCACATGTCCCACATTGGATTTCATAAATCCCGGATCTCTCATGTGTCTCTATTTGATCCTTGGTGTTGCCGAGGAGTCTTTTGAGAGTGTGGCTGCTTCTGTATGCAACCTGCAGGTCGAACATCTTGCAAATCCTTTCAATGCCTCTAGTCAGGTTTCTATTGTAGGGCAGACTGATAAATCTTTTATGTTTTCTATGGGCGCAATCGGTGAGGGTTGTGTATCTTTCTATCTTCATCTTGAAAGTTTGCCTCTTGATAAGTTTGTCCACTGTTTCAGTTTTAAAACCATTGAAGATAGCAGCTTCTTTGATCTTGTTGTACTCCTCCTTCCTTTTGTCTTGCGTCATTGGGATTTTTAAAGCTCTAGTTATCATGTGGTTATATGCTGCCAATTTATGGCCGAAGCAATGATTTGAGTCACTCCTAATGTAAGCAGGGACATAGTTCGGTTTCCTGTATACATCAAAAGTTAGCGTCCTTCCTCCCCTATGCACAAGTATATCCAAGAATGGGAGGGAATTGTTGAGTTCCCTTTCCACAGTAAAAGAAATAGATGGACATAAGTTGTTAAGGTCGTTTATAAGTTGGTCTACGTGATCACTTTTGCAGATTGCAAAGACATCATCCACGTACCTGTACCAGACTTCCGGGAAATAGGAAAATTTAGTAAATGCAAGATTTTCAAGATGGTTCAAAAATAGGTTAGCTAAGAAAGGACTCAGGCTGCTTCCCATAGGGGTACCTTTTTCCATTATATAAAATTTTTTGTCAAATTGGAAGAAGTTATTGTAGCAACATAGCCTGCTAAGCAGCAATAGATCTCTAACCTGAGCTAGCGGTATATCATTAAAGTCTAAAAAGTCTCCGAGAATATTTATAGTATCATCTATAGGTATGCTGGGGAACATCGAGGTGACATCAAACGACACCAAGATGTGATTGTCTGGAATGATAACATTTTCTAATTTTTTAGTAAGTTCCACACTGTTTTTAATAGAAAATGATTGCCCTGGTAGTATCAACTTTTTAAAGTAGTTGTTAAGAAAATTGGCTACTCCACTTGTCGGGGAACCAGTGTTGTCGACTATGGGTCTCATAGCATTGCCAGGTTTATGTGTCTTTGGCAAGCAGTACAGCCTTGGAAGACGTGGATTGCTGGGGCATAAGTTTTTAGTGCTACTGTTTTTAAAAATAGTACTGCAGCTGGCAATCCATGGAGTCCATGGAGATCTTGAAGAATCAAGGAGACAAACTAATGAATCATGATAATGGACCTTTAGATTTAACAGTATGGAAACCCATATTAAACTTTGTAAAATAACTATATTCCAATTCTGATCCAGGAGGAACTTAGCTCTCTACTAAGTCCGCGGTTTTAGAGCCAATCGGGTTCTAAGTTTGGTTTGTAGACTTTTAAATTTTGGATAATCTCTCTGATTGGTTTATTTCTCTTATAAATACTTGTACAAATTGTGTTGTTATTTGATTCATACTGAAGATGGCTACTTAGTAGCCGAAATGTATACATCTATGAGGATTAAAATCTCTTTTTGTGGAAAAGTGGTATCCGCCCTTCATCTGTACAGTTAAAGATGTTCAATATGCCCCCCTGTAGTCGAATTCGTCCCAAACCCGCATTAACATGTCTCCATCAATCCCAGGTATTACTACCGTAATGCGTTCTTGCAGCTCGTCTAGGTCACGGGGAAGGGGTAGGGTGAAGACCTTTGTCCTTTACACACCCCCATAAAAAGAAATCATAGTGGTGGATTGGTCGAGCAAAAAATAACCTGGAACTTGCAAAGTGGCCACCACGGAGCCCCGACCTCACACCTTGTGATTTTTTTTATAGGGGTGTGTAAAGGACAAGATCTTCACCCTACCCCTTCCCCGTGACCTAGACAAGCTGAAAGAACGCATTACGGTAGCGATACGTGGGATTGATAGAGACATGTTAATGCGGGTTTGGGACGAATTCGATTACCGTATTGATGTATGCCGTGTCCCGACAGGGGGGCATATTGAACATCTTTAACTATGTCACAATAAACTTCAAGAGTTTTTCTTTAAGAATCCGTATGTGGTGTGACTACATTCTGAATAGCTTTGATGTAATAAATTTTTAAAAGTGTGAAATTCTTTTGTAATCACCCTGTACATTATAAATTATCAATACAAAAGAATAATACATACATACAAGAATTTTTTATTAATAAAAATTAAATAATAATAATACATAAATATATAATAATAATCATCTACCAAAAATAATACTGGTATATAAAGAAAAAATGAATGTGGTTATATCCAAATATTTTTCATGAACGTTTTATATCCAAATTTGAGTTTACATTGTACTCAAATTATTTTTTGCGTTCTTCCAATATAAAAAACTTGATTTAATCAAATTAAAGATATTAACTTAAGTATCCATTCTGGTATATTATTAAAGAAGTCTGGGATATAGAATTGTCTTTCTCGTTTTCCATTATTATTAAAATAATAACAATAATAATAATAATAATAATAATAATAATAATAATAATAATAATAAACAACCATTAAGGAATGACATAAAAATATACCGAAAGGTTAAACTAAACCATTCGCGGAGCCGTATTTTAAAACGCCGTATGTTAATATTGTAAGTTTCTAATGGACCATAATCATCCATTACACCACGTACCTTTGAACCAATTTGCATTATCGTTAATTTTACCTTATATTCATTTAAGACACATCATTCCAAGTTGTTAATGTATTACATACCATATTTTAGCATTGAAAGTTAAAATGAAATATTATGGTTACATTTAGCCAGATTCCTTGAAACCAATTTCGACACTCATTAATTTTACGTTATATTCATTCATGATACATCATTCCAAGTCTTTTGATATAAGTTACATAAGTAATGCAACAGATTTTTTTTCTCGGCCAATTTTGGTTGAAAAAACTAGACATTTCTTGTGGAACATTTTCAAACATTTCCACTTCGTCTCGTAAGGTTTCATTGATGTCCGATAAGTGACAGCGCTATAATGAGCTGTTAAAGTGGCGCCTGCAATGGAGGTGCGTTCCAAACAGCGGGCAGTGATTGAGTTTCATTGCATTGCAGGAGTCAGAGTTGTGCACGGCCGGCCAGCTCGCGGCAGATCAGTTTTGTTGACCTTGCGGCGATGATGACACACGCTTTGCCCAACGACTCACCATGCTATTGTCCACTGCCAGATCACCGTAGACATTCTGCAACCGCCTATGAATATCTGAGATGCCCTAGTTTTCCGCCGAAACTCAATCACTGCCCGTTGTTTGGAACGCACCTCCGTTGTAGACGCCACTTTAACAGCTCACTATAGCGCTGTCACATATCAGACCTCAATGAAACTTTATGAGGCGAAGCGAAAATGTTTGAAAATGTTCCGCAAGAAATGTCCAGTTTTTTCAACCAAAATTGGCCGAGAAAAAAAATGTGTTGCATTATTTATTGAACTCTCTTCGTACCATTGAAAGTGCCAATGAACCATAATGGTTCTGCTAAATCAGGTACCTTTGCACCAATTTCGACAATCATTATTTTTACGTTATATTCATTCATGACACATCATTCCAAAATGTTTGATATATTACATGCCATACATTAGCATTGAAAGTTCCAGTGAACAATAATGGTTCCACTAAACCAGGTTCCTTAGGAACAATTACGACTATCATTAATTTTACGTTATATTCAATCATGACACATCATTGCAAGTTGTTGATATATTATATGCCATTTTTTAGCATTTATTAGAACTTTCAATGCTAAATGGTTCCACTAAACCATTATGGTTTCCTTAAACGAGCTTCTTTCCAACCAATTTCGACTATCATTAATTTTAGGTTATATTCATTCATGACACATCATTCCAAGCTGTTTGATATATTACATGCTATAATTTAGCACTGAAAGTTCCAGTGAACCATAATGGTTTCGTTAAACCAGGTTCCATGGTACCAATTTCGACTATCATTAATTTTACGTTATATTCATTCAGGACACATCATTCCAATTATATGATATAAAACATGCCATATTTTAGCAGTAAAAGTTCCAATGGACCATACTGGTTCCAGTAAACTAGGTTCCTTGGAACCAATTTTGACTATCTTAAATTTTAGGTTACATTTATTCCTTACACATCATTCCAAGTTGTTTGATATATAACATGCCCTATTTTACCATCGAAACTTCCAGTGAATCATAATGGTTCCAGTGAACCAGGTTCCTTGGAGCCATTTTCGACTATCATTAATTTTACGTTATATTTATTCATGAAACATCATTCAAAGTCTTTTGATATATTACATGCCTAATTTTACCATAAAATAATACGAAATTCTCACTACAAGAGACAACAATATCATAATTCACAACAAAATACTATTACTTACAGTTAAAAATAAAACAGCAAAAAATACATTAAATAAATTAAAGTGCAATTTCTCTTTTCGTAACTCTATCAAAGTTAGTTGCCCACTGCATTAATCCAAACACTTAAACAAAAGAAAAGAGCCCTACACATAATAGCCAATAAAATAAACATAAATGCTTAAACACGAGAACACCACCAGCACAAAACACACCTATTACCACAAGAAACAACATTCACACAGAAATAAAACAACACTCATTCACACTCCCACGCCGAATTAAAGACCACGATACTCCCATCTCCATCACTCCCACGCATCACAAACAATCCACAAAAACACAACCAACACTCAATTAAACGATTACCCTCTGCCAGACGTTCAGATCATACTGACATGAAATGTCACAACTTAATGTATCTTCCCCATTGAAAATTGCTTGGCAGGAAAGTTGAAGTTCCATTTGTGCACGTACCAATAAACCGATTTAAGTAATATTTGTTATTGGTTCGTGCCATGAACCATGTTCATCTAGTGACGAAAACAGATTTTGAAAATCTTTCATAGCCTTGGAGGAGATAGAGTTAGAGACAGACAGACAAACAGACGACAGACAGACAGACAGACATACAGACACGTTTCCCCACACTGATAGCGTAAAGCACCTTCGGTACTTAAAAATAATAATAATAATAATAATAATAATAATAAACCATTGAGGAATAACATAACCCAGTAACGAAAGTATAAACTAAATCCTTTGCGGAACCATATTTTAAACTGCCCTATGTTAATATTGTAAGTTTCAAATGGACCATAATGATCCATTAACCATGTACCTTTGAACCAATTTGGATTATCATTAATTTTACGTTATATTCATTTATGATAAGTCATTCCAGGTCGTTTCATATATTACATGCCGTATCTTATAATTGAAAACATTTGAAGGCGTCATAAGGGTACCATTAGAGCACGAGCCATTGTTTTGATTTCAACCGTTTTCGAAATGGTTCATTCCTGGAACCATATTTATTAATTGGCGAAAATAGTAACATATATCTGCTTATATCTTGTTATTACGATTCGTTTGATGAACTACTTATTAAAACTCTATTGAAAGTTGCTAGGTGAGGTCGTGAAGGTACCAATTGTGCGCGTGCTATTAAACCGACTTAGATAATATTTGTCATGGTTTGCGCCATGAACGATATCCATTGACTGACGAAAACAGACTTTGAAAATTTTTCATAGCCTCGGAGGAGTTAGTATTAGGAACAAAAAACAGACAGACACGCTTCCCAAAACACTGATAGCATAAAGCACCTTTCGGTACTTAATAAACCCTTAAGGAACGACATAACCAAGTACCAAAAGGTTAAACTAAACCAATAGCAGAACGACATTTTTTAAACAGCCCTATTTTAAATTTGTAAGTTTATAATGGACCATAAAGATACCAATACACAACAACCTTTGAACCAATTTCGACTATCATTAATTTTAATTTTTAATTTAAATGTGGTCAGTCTCCGTTTAATGGGGAAAATCGTAAAATTAATAAAAACAAAAAAATTAATAATAAATAAAGTCACCAATCTTGAAAAACGATGAAGAAACTTGTGAGATGGAAGAAAACTCAAAGGATGTAGTCTATTGAAGATGTTGTTGATAACAGAAATAAATCCAGGGTTGTTTTGAACTATCTGACCAGAGCTTGCGATGCGTTATTCTCCTTTCGTTTCTATTGTTGCTCCTGCGTTTTTTCCTCTTTCAAATTCAATTGTTGGGTGATTTTATGGCTGTGGTGTTTCTTATGTTTGGCGCGAAGTGATATCACATATTTGGTGTTTCTGGTAGCGGACTTTTATTGTCTTTGGTTGTGAAGTGGCTTGTTTCTGGATTTGTTTCTGAAACTTAGTCTATTGAGGATGTAGATGAAGTCTTGTGAAGATAATGTTGATAGTGGAAAACGATAATCTTGAAGGAAGTGTTGGTTTTGAAATACAGATGAAATTTTGAAGAGGGTGATCCAAATATTTGGGATAAAATTTATATAAAACGTTTTCGAGAATATTTCTCATCATCAGTAGAATAAAACGTTTTTGAATGGTGAAAACAGTTGAAATAAGAATTTAACAATTGATATAAAGATGACGAAGCTAAGTTGGTTGTAATTGTTGGTTATGACTGTTGGCTATTGTATACTAGGGTAATTGTTGTTTAAAAGTAGTGTCCATTTATTGTTTATCTCTATTGATGGCTTGGCGAAATTTTTGTTATTTGTAATGATATTTATTGTTTCTTTAATTAATTTTTTTTAATAATTTTCTTCTTTTCCAGTGATTTTTGTGATATTCCAATCTGGTGTATGGTTTTCTTTGATACAATGGTTGTTTTTGTCTTTGTGGCGAAGTGCTCTTTCATGTTCTTTTAATCTTATTTCTAATTGTCATTTAGTTTAAACAATAAATGGACACTACTTTTAAACAACAATTACCCGAGTATACAATAGCCAACAATCATAACCAACAATTACAACTAACTTAGCTTCATCATCTTTATATCAATTGTTAAATTCTTATTTCAATTGTTTTCACCATTCAAAAATGTTTTATCCTACTGATGATGAGAAATATTTTCGATAACGTTTTATATAAATTTTATCCCAAATTGTTGGATCATCCTCTTCAAAATTTCATCTGTATTTCAAAACCAACCCTTCCTTCAAGATTATCGTTTTCTACTATATTCACAAGACTTCATCAACATCCTCAATAGACTACATCCTTTGAGTTTTTTTTCCATCTCACAAGTTTCTTCATCGTTTTTCAAGATTGGGGACTTTATTTATTATTTATTTTTTGTTTTTATTAATTTTACGATTTTCCCCATTAAAAGGAGACTGACCACATTTAAATTTAAAATTAATCATTTAAACTCCTTAGATCAATAATATCATTAATTTTACGTTATATTCAATCATGACAGATCATTCCAAGTCGTCTGATATATTACATGCCTTATTTTAGCAGTGAAAGTTCTAATGAACCATAATGGTTCAACTAGACCTAGTTCCTTGAAACCAATTTAGACTATCATTAATTTTACGTTATATTCATTCATGACACCTCTTTTCTAGTCGGTTGATATATTTTATGCCACTCTCGTCTAACCCCGGGTGCCAATGAAGGGTGGCTGAGATGGATTCAAGTAAGTCCTGTTTAAAATTTCTTTGAGCGAACTTGAAGCCTTTTTCTAACAATATCTTTTCTTCCTGGGAGAAGGTTGCTTGCGATTTGTTGATAATTACATTTGGAAGATTGTTCACCTGATCGTTAGTATTATTCTTAATATTAGGATTGCTTAGCAACTGGAGTTTTCGGTGCAGACGATCATATGTTTCTTTGATTTTTTGGCAATTGACTCTGTGGACTTTCCTCATAAGGAACTTGAATTCTAACGTAACTAAAAGGTCCGCAAAATACAGATGACCATGATACAAATGTAAATCGGTCTTGCTTAATTTTGAGAACAGTGATGCAGGCCTGGTAAACGTGAGCCATCTGAAAGACGTCGGAAGCTTTTACACCTACCGAAATTGACCAATGGTAGAATTAACCCATCTGGACCAACGACGCCCCAGGATGAACTATAATTGACTGTCTAGGTTGTTTATTTATGTTACCTTGGTTAATTTAAGTGTTGAAATTTCTGTAATTGGCTTCTTTTTACTTCACTCTGTACTATAAATATTTCGATGTATCTAATGTAACTCATCTGAACAGTTTTGTCTGTGCCGATCAAATCCTCCATGTACGTTGAAGAAGGCAGCGTGGCTGCCGAAATGCGCATACGTCAGAATGAAAATCTTATGTGAATCAGTGGTTTGCTGTCTTCCTTGACCTCATTCCAAGTCGTTTGATATATTACATGCCATATTTAACATTGAAAGTTCCAATGAACCATAATGGTTACACTAAACAAGGTTCCTTGAAACCAATTTGGACTATCACTAATTTTACGTTATATTCATTCATGACACATAATTCCAAGTCGTTTGATATATTTCATGCCATATTTTAGCATTGGAAGTTCCAATGAACCATTATGGTTCCACTAAACCTAGTTCCTTGAAACCAATTTCGCCTATCAATAAGTTTACATTATATTCATTCATGACACATCATTCCAAGTCGTTTGATATACACTGAGTGAGCATATTATTATGACCACCCTGTCAGTATCTCTTTTGCCTTTAATACTGCGGTGATGGTTCAAGGCATTGATTCCACGAGATGTTGGAAGGTGGTGGGAGGAATCTGACACCATGCCTGATGGATAGCACTGTCTAGTTGTGCTAGGTTGGACGGTGGTGGATCCAGCTGTCTGATGGTTCATTCGACCTGGTCCCACAAATGCTCAATTGGCGTGAGATCTGGGGATTTTGGGGGCCACCGAAATAAGGTAAAGCCCCCTCACGTTCCTAGAACCATTCCTGCACAATACGAGCTCTGGAAGTAGCCATCTCCATTGGGGTACGCCATCAACATGACAGGGTGGACTTGTTTGGCGATGATACGGAGGCAGGCTGTGCCAATCAGACGTTGTTCAACACGTATTAATGGACCCAAGGCATGCCAGGAAAACATTCCCTAGGCCATAACACTGCCCACTCCAGCCTGAAGGGAATGTACTAATGCAAGCGGGGTCCATGCTTTCGTGCTCTTTCAGCCAAATTCCCACGCGGCCGTCTGCATGATGTAACTGGAATCGTGACTCGTCAGACCACATGATCTCTTTCCACTGCTCGATAGTCCAGTCCTAGTGCTCCTGAGCGAATTGGAGTCGTTTCCGCTTGTTGGCTGCGGACAGCAAGGTGTGAAGACTTCGGCTTCTGTATCCCATACGATGCAATGTGCGGCGAACAGTTCATTCAGAGACCGTTTTGGATTACCCACGATTAAGGTCAGCAGTGATTTGATGCACAGTTGCCCTTCTGTTATCCTTTAGCAGTCGTGACAGTCTCCATTCTGTCTGATCATCAAGAATCCGCGGGCGGCTACAACGCGAACGTTCGGACCCCGTCTTCCGTCCAGTCGTTTTATATATTACATGCCATATTTTAGCATTGAAAGTTCCAATGAGCCATAATGGTTCCACTAAACGAGGTTCCTAGGAACCAATTATGACTATCAAAGATTTTACGTTGTATTCATTCATCACACATCATTCTAAGTCGTTTGATATTGTGATATTACAGGGAACGTGTGTATTTCCCTCTATCTTATCCTTTAATTACCCCTTTAATCGTCTATATCGTTCTCCGAGTACGCTATCCCTTATGATAAAGATACCCGCTTACCTGAACCTTGTTCAATATCAAACTGTTACCTGGCCTTTTTCCTTTGTGATCGTATAGTGACTTATTATAATTGAACCCCCCTTTGACCTTCTAATGTCCTGTAATTGCCCGCTGCAATCCCCAGGATGTGACAAAATTACCCCCTAAACGGGGTCAAATAAATACTAGTAAATAGGAATTAGCTTTGCTAAT
>JAHWFO010104619.1:135994-149004 GCA_023313115.1 Rhysida immarginata | reverse complement strand
TTTGGACTAAGATGGTGAGGTGAATTTTCAGTTTCAAGGCCTGTCATTTTCATTGGCCCTGGGTCGACTAATGTGGTTATCCCGCAAACTAATTTTCCAGAGGGCGCACCTGTTCTATATGCTCTTCCGGTTTTACCGTTATAGCTCAATATGCTTGTTTCTTGAAGATTAAGAGTGTAATTTAATTTTAAAAATGCTATCACATTCACAGTAACCTGAAAAATAAGTGGATATATTTTTTAAATGTCAATAATAATTTTTAAACATCGATTTTTTGCATCTAATTTCTGAGTATATCATTATAATTATATTATCATTATGAACATCTGGTAATCATTATCGACGATCTGAATTTTTAAGTTTAATATCAGTACCTATTAAAGAGTTAGTGTGATTTATTTTAATCAGGAAGGAGTATTACCTTTTTTTCATAGCAGCTCTTACTATTCCCGTTAAGAAATATTGGGAGTCTTTTACTTGACAGCTCATAGCCTCAACTTTGAAAGAATCCATCAGCAGCTTTCCGCTTTTAATAGCTCTAACTTCATGATCGACATTTTCACCCATGTACTGATTAAAATACGTCTCTACGTTATAATAATGCGTTATTTATTACTGGCAATTCATTCTTCATGTCTGCCGTTAATTGCTTAAAACCGTTACAAGGCCAATCAACTATAGTGGGCTCAGGTAATATAATTTCAGGCCCAGTAAAGTTGAGATTTCTTCTGTAAGCTTCTAGTCTGGAGAAGGCCAAATTATGAATGAAAATTTCATTTTATTTCATTTCACTTAATCAGTAAATTATCTTTACAGTTATTATACATCATTTTACCTTTTTATTAAATCAGTTTTCCGTCCTTTAGTCGTCGCATTACGTTTTGCAAGATCAGTTTTTAATTGAAATACTGTCCACGTATCATACGACGAAGCCATTATGAAGCTAGACAGCCTCACTTTGAAGAGCGTATGTTACAGTGGCGCCATCTCTTGGATGCAGTTTTGAGGGAGAACCCCATTGTGATGAACAAGGTATGACGTTTCCGTTATGAGGCCTTTCGCCACGGCCTTCTAGAAACTACCAGGCCTGAACCAACACCACTTCTACTCAAAGCCTGAAAGCGAAAATTTCGTATATTGTTACATCATCATAAAAAGTCATTATTAATCGCATTTCTACCAATAATAAGCTCTAAATTATGACTTCGTATCATGATGTAACAATGTATGATGTTTCTGCGCTCAGGCTTTCTCTTTAGGTGGTGTTGCCTGAAATTGGAAAAGATAAAACATTGTTACGTCGAACTGGTGGTGCTATTACAGAAGTTGGTTTATCTTAGTGCTTCATCAATACATCATTGTCGTAATGTTCAGGCGTGGTAGTTTCTAGGAGGCCGTGCTTTCGCCTAGGAGGTGTTGGTCTGAGGCGTCTGTTTGTCCGAGGCCAACAGAGAAAGTTACAACAATCCGTCCAAACACAGGAATTGTTGCGGTACGAAAATAATCAAGTAATTTTTATTAATGAAATAAATAATTGCAGAAGGCCCCTTTGAGTTGTTAAAAAAGAACCCCCTACCCAAACTCATAAGAAAGGTCAAAGAAGCCATCAAAACTTGCCCAAATTTTATTCCAAAGAACAAGAGAGCTTCCCTTCGTATTAGCAATCCCACCATGCCGAGATTATATGCGTTACCCAAAATACATAAACCGGGTAACAAAATGAGACCCATAGTTTCAAATATAGACGCCCCAACTTATCATCTGTCTAAATTTTTAGCTAATTATCTGAAAACCCTTAAATTATCTAATTTTGATAGTTCCATTAAGAATTGCATTGAGTTAGTCCATAAGATTAAAGACATTAAATTAAAAGAAGGAGAAATATTGGTATCCTTCGATATAGTTTCTTTATTCCCGAGTATACCCATCCCAGCAACCTTAGATTTTTTAGCCGATGTTTTAGTTAAGAATAAGGTCCCTCCGAATGTAGCGGATGAAGTCTTAATCCTAACCAGGCCCTGCGTAAATAACAATATTTTCAAATACAAGGGCAATATCTATAAAATGATTGGAGGCACTCCCATGGGTTCTTGCCTCAGCCCGATATTGTCCGAAATTTTTCTCAAAAATTTCGAAGATATCCTGATTTCAACGGATTTCTATTTTCCTCAAACTTGGTATCGATACGTAGACGATGTGTTCACCGTTTTCGATACTAACAAATGCAAGATTGAAGACTTTGTCCAACACATTAACAATTTTTTCCCCACGGTCCAATTTACGTACGAATTGGAAAATAATTGCAAGCTTCCTTTCTTAGATGTATTAATAAATAGAAATCAAAATTCCTTATCTTTTGAAGTTTACAGGAAACCAACGAATAAGCTCAACTATATAACTAGTGACTCCAGCCACCCATGGAATCAAAAATTGACAACGTTCATTTCCATGATAGATAGAGCGTTGAATCTACCTCTCAACAATGCCAATCTAGATAAAGAATTTGCAATAATAAAAAACATAGCAGAGAGGAACGGTTACAGCAAAGTGACCATCGACAACCTACTCAGGAAAAGGAAGTTAAAGAAATTTATAGAAGATATCACCACCCTTAAAAAAAGCAAAGACATTACGAAAACGATTACTTTACCATATAATAAGTGTTACACAAAAGGTTTAAATGCGATCTTTAAATCATTTAATTTATCCCTTTCTTTTAGCAACCCAAATCAGACCAAGAATTTTCTCCATAACCCGAAAGACGTCATCCCTCCTCTTAAAAAATCGGGCATCTACAAAGCGAAGTGCTCCATGTGCCAGAAGTTTTATTTTGGACAGACTTTCAGGAACATAGAAACCAGGTTCAAAGAACATCAGGCACACAAGAAATTTGGAAGAATCAGACAATCATCCATCGCTAAACACGCAATAGAAACCGGCCATGATTTTTCTTTAAAACACGTGAATTTGATAAAATCGATTAATAAAAGATACTTGTTGGACGCATTCGAATGCCTAGCCATTCAGAGTGCAGACAAGGAACGCTTACTAAACGCAGACTTGGGACCAATAGAAGAGTCTTCCCTTATCCAATGGGCTTCTAAGTTACCTAAAGGATAACGGTCTTATAACAGAGAATTTCTCTCATTGGCTTTCGTTCAATATATAAACCCAGCGATTGTCACTCTAAAGTCAGATCTTCCAGACCTCCTCGACTTCGCTTCAGGCCGGGTTCGAGTATCTGCTTTAGGCTGCTGAATGATGAATGCAGGGCATTCGAAAAGCGCTTCCAGTTGTAACAGGTTGTATTTTTTCAACTTACTTCTAGTTGTGGTTAAAGAGTTTTTATTCACCATTAAGTTTATCAATGAAATAAATAAACTGAAAAACAATAATTTTCTTGGTCTGTCCCAGAGACAAATGAAAAGGAGAGACTGCAGTGATCTCCCCTCTAGTGGTGCCTTCGCGCTGCCATATTGGGACTGGCAAGAAACAGCTGATCGCCCAAGGCAATGCATGTGAATCAATCGGTTTGGTTTGGTTTGGTTTGGTATTAACCTTTTCCCAGCCAGCTATTTTCTTGAGAAAATGATTTTTCTTACAGGGGAATAAAAAATATTTTTTAAAAAATTCAATGACTGACATACACTATATGATCAAAAATATCCGGACACCCCTCACAGATCATCAGTTGGCCCAATGTCACATGATAAAGACTTGCACATCATTTAAATAGCTTCCCGCACCTTCAGACACAACTCTGCTTGGACATTGGCAAGAATGGGTCGTTCGGCAGAGCTCAGTGAGTTCCAATGTGGAACCATCGTTGGATGTCACCTATGCGGCAAGTCCGTGCGTGACATTTCCAGCCTTCTTCAGTAGGCGATGTCATTATGAAATGGAAGACCCGGGGATCAACAACAGTTCAACAACGAACTGGTAGACCCAAGAAACTAACGGACAGAGACCGTCGAGTGCTTCGTCGTGTCACCCGCAGCAACCGGAAGTCCTCGGCGGAAAAAATTGCCACAGAGTTTCGAAACGCCTTTGCAAATGATGCCAGTACCATGACAATTCGTCGGGAACTGCACACGATGGGATTCCATGGCCGTGCTGCTGCCCACAAGTCCCACATCAGCAGGGTCAACGCCAAGCAACGTCTGGAGTGGTGCAAAGCCCACAGAAACTGGACAATGGACCAATGGAAATGTGTAATGTGGACAGACGAATCTCGCTACACACTCTGGCAATCCGATGGACGAGTTTGGGTTTGGCGCATACCTGGAGAACGCTTCTTACCTGAGTGCACAGAGTGCACAGAACCCACAGTCAAGTTTGGAGGAGGCGGAGTCATGGTGTGGGGCTCATTTTCATGGTACGAACTGGGCCAGCTCTTTCCTGTGCAATGTTTTGGACCGTTATCTGAATGTTATGGACAACTGTGCACTTCCAAAGTTGTGGCAATTTTTCGGAAACGGGCCATTTCTCTACCAACACGAGAATGCTCCGTGCCACAAAGTGAGGCATGTACAGCAGTGGTTTGCGGACTCAGGGGTCGAAGAAATGGGTTGGCCGGCACAAAGTCCCGACCTCAATCCTATAGAGAGTCTGTGGGATGAATTGGAAAGACGCTTGCGGGCCAGATCACATCGGCCAACTTCTGTATCTGAACTGATTCTCGCTCTTCGGGAGGAATGGAGGAACATTCCGGAAAGTACCTACCAACATTTGGTGGAAAGTCTTCCCCGAAGGGTGGAAGCTGTGATTCGGGCAAAGGGATGTGCAACGCGCTATTGATAACCATGAAATCGTGGCTAGAGCACAAACGTGCATGTGTCCGGATATTTGTGATCATATAGTGTACTGCTTTAAAATTCTGGATGGAATATATTTACTTTTTTTTCCGAAGATATACGTAATTTGTTGTTAAATGGGTCACACCTGCATGACAATAGCTAGAAAATCACATAATAGGATTTTAATTTCTTTCTTTGATAAAGCAATGATGAGAAGGGAACAATATTATATTCTAACTTCCTTATATTCTGAGAAGGGAACAATCTCAAATGACGTCATCAAGAAACGATTCCTATAGCAAGGATTTTAATTTTTGTGAAATAACTTATGAATACAATGTAATTTACGAAAAAGAAATTTAAAACATAAATAAAAGGGTTCATTTTAATATAATTCAAGCATTAAATGGTTCAATTGTGCCCTGGAATGTTTTAATAAATTCGTAATTTAGATGTTGTTAAGTTTCTCCATACCAGATACACAAGCTTTCTAAAATTTCGAATATTATTGATTATTAATAAATTTGGGGTATATAATTTATTTGCAATTAATTATAAAGCTTTCAAGAATTCAACAAAAGCAGTTTGAAGTTTTTATCGATAATAGAAAATTTCTTATAAGCATTTTTTATAGTCATGATTTCAACCCCCCTCCTCCTTTGACAACACCTGTGGAAAATCATTTTTTTATTATATTTTCTCATTTAATTTTAAAATTTGAAGGGATATACTAGAAGTAATGTGCATCTGAAAAAAAATAAAAAAAATTAGCAATTTATCTGTAATAGAATTTCAGTTATATGCATTTAAATTTTGTAATGTGTTATATGGAACTGACATAGCTAAAATTGGCCTGATTAGGCCACCTCCGTGTCCTTTTCAACTGCTATGATCATTTAAGGACAGCGTTATAAGGTCCGCAAATTTTTCCTCGCAAGGGTTCTTTAATGTGCAGCTGGCACACAACCACACGGGACTAACAGCTTTACTTCCCTTCCGAAGGAAGGGCATGATCTCAGGAATTTTCCCACTGAAAGAAATCTTCGTCGTCCTCGGCTGGGATCGAAGCTGCGTTCTCAGGCATCAGAGGCGATCATGCAACCACTGAGCCATTGACGGCTTTTGAATCAATCGCAATTATTTTTTCTAATATCTACCTAAGATATCTGTTTGAATTTATTGGGGGACTACCAGAAAAACTTTCTCTATTAAGCAAAAAAATAATCATCCACTTCGGTCCATCTGATAAAATGTTATTTGGTGATGAATAAAGTTATTCTTTAACATAAATTTAAATAAATAGTTTAAATGGAAAAGGAGGAAGAGATTACACAAATAACTAGGAAAATTCTCATTTATAAATTATAATTTGAAAGTACATAAAATAAAATATACAGTTTACCAATTATAATCCAAATTATTATTGTAAGAGATGTATTAATTATAATCTCTCCTTCTAATAACTAACTGGAGCACATTCTCATACATTTTGGTCAAATCGTTTTTTAAAAAGATCTATTACTTAAGTTCACAAGCAAGTATAGTATTATTTAATTGCTTATTACAATATGTGGATTAATAAATTTATTATTTTATTGAACTGAGAATTATTTCTTCCTTTTCGTTTATTTAAAATTTTATAATATTTGTCTTTTAAAAATTTGTTAGGCATTGAATCAGCTATTTGAAGTCATTAAAAGTATACGTTATCGTTAGTTAATGAAATAAACTTTTTCTTAAAAAAAACAGAAAACCAATTATGCTTAATAATACTTCCAGAAATCATCTACAAAAACAGCTGAAATTACATTGAGAATATACACCGCCTTAGGTTTTTGCCAATAGCAACATGGCGAATGCTGCACTTCCTATGGCACCAGTAGCGCTCAGCAAAATGAATAAGGCACTGCCAGTCTCTTTCATTTGTCTCTGCCAATGCCAGGGATTGTTGTAATGGGATAATACTCAGTCATTGTTGTGAATTATATAAATAAACTGAAAAATGTTTAGTGTTGATTTTTATATGCAGATGAACAGTATATTGTTTGCAGAATATAAGTTTTAAAAACCATCAATGCTCCACTTTCATTTCTTTACCCTTCAATCTATACAGTCGCCACCTGAAATGTGACGGGTGGATTTCTAGTTAGTAAAAATAATTCTTTTGGTCTGTCTGAAGCCAGGGACTGTTGTGATAATACTCAGTCATTGTTGTGAAATAAAGAAACTAAAAATTACTTATGCCCATATTCAGAAAGAACGCTCATACTCTTGCTCTTGCTTCAACACCATTGTTCAATACAAATTCCATATTCAGAATGAGCGCTAATGCTCATCCTCTTGCTTACACTCTTGCAAGCATCCTCTTGCTGACACTCTTGCAAAAGTTGTAGCAAAAGCGAGCTTCACAGATTTAGCACAAGCTGTCTCTCCTCTTTTGAGCATGAGTGATGAGTAAGATTGGGGAAGTTCACTCAATGCTCAGTTTGACGACGCCATGGACGTGTTGGAGAGATTAGATTCTTCAGAGCGAGAGGAGACAATTGAATAATTATTACGCCCACAACGAAGTATCGTTAAGGATCGCTCCATGCCTTTACTCATGCTACTACTCAATGCTTCTTGCATTTGCTCATGCTATTACTCAATATACAAAGGAGTGATTGTTTAAGTAAGCATACTGAATAAGCACAGGAGCAGATGCTCTTACTATTGCTCTTGTAAAAGTGTGAGCTTTGGCACTCACTCTTAATGCGTGCTAAAATATCTTGGTATAAAAGCGAGGGTAATAAACAGTGGATAAAAAAATTCGGTTTAAAAAGTCGAGGAAAACTAGGATAAATAGATGGGGATAAGAATGGGGTAAAAAGTATCCCCTTCTTCCTTTTGTCCACTTTCATACCCCCTTTTAATCTCCTATATACAGAGTGGTCGATTTAAGTGAAGACCGTGTAAAATCTCAAAAACTAAGCATCGGATCAATAAACATTTTGAATGAAAATTTGTTCATCTCGAAGGGGCCGTGAGAAATCTTAAAAAGGAACCCCGATTTTTATTGCCGATTTGGATTCTCCAGGAAAAATGCATTAATTTGAGCTACGAGTGATATCGATTGTTTTCACGTAATCGACAAAAATAGAAGTGGGGTACATGAAAGTTCAAAAACGGAAGTAGTAGTAAGGGCAGCCCTTTGTATACCAGATTGACCTTTGACCCCTGGATTTATATACCAAGATGGCGGCACTTCCGGCCATGCTCACCATGCCCTCGCCTCAGGCGGTGGTATACAAACCGGCCTCCACGTGACCCTTTTTATCAGCAGAGATAAGATGAAAGGATAGATAAGCCCAGCGGACCGCCATTTTGGTTGCCCTGGCAACGGAGTGGCCATTTTCGATGAGGAGATAGGAGAAGACCAGCTGGTCGCCCCCTCCACCCGTCATTTTGAGAAACGGTGGCCATTTCTGTTTTTCTTATAATTTTCTATCATTTTTTATGCATAATAATTCTTTATTCAGTATTGATAAAAAGATAAGAAAGATGAAAAGATAAGAAAAAGGAAAGAGAGAAAGAAGAAGAAATGGAAAAAAGAAAGAAAGAGAGAGAAGGAAAGAAAAAGATGGAGAGAGAAAGAAGAGAGGATAGTGGAAAGAGAGGAAAGAGAAAGAAGGTGAGGTAGAAGAAGTGGTTTTTTTGAGGTACGCTGCCTCTCCCTCCCACCCTGTGCTTGGTGTCGGTGATCCTGAACCGCCTGTTATGTCGCCAGAGCGCTCTAGTGGTGATATACCAACTAGCGGTTAAAACCCAACACATCCCATCGCTTCAGCACATTCGTATTTACGGTGTTGGTAAAAGGTGATTATTCTGTGGTGATTTTAGCAGCGGGAAAGCAAACCCTTCATTTGGGAAAAAGTTTACAAATTTTCTCTTAAATTAATTTGCCTTTTATGCTGGAAGGATTTTTTCGTTTTTTTTAGTTTGTTTTTTTTTTGTTATAGATTTTCTAAGGCATTTAAAAAAATAATAAAATCAATATCGTTTGATTCAGAAATAAATTAAAATAAATAACAACAACCTAAAAAATTAAAGAAATCCTGACCATTTCAAATTCCGTTTGAAATTAAAATAAATTATCTTGATGTTAGAATGATATCACAAAATTTTTGATAAGTACTGCTTTTTTTTGTATAACCAAATAATTTTTGATGGTTTAAATAAGTTATATCAGAGATGGCATCCCTGGTTATATTTTAGTAATTGAACAACTTCGTTTTATTTTATTTTTAATCATATATATAAAATCCGTGACGGTGGACTATGTCACAACAAAGAAAAAGTCTAACAATGCCTTATTTCCCGCCTATACAATCGGGTGGGTTCGCTTCTAGTTTTGTATATTTATTTATGCATTAATTGGCATTCCAATAAAAGCCAAAAATAGCTTTTGGAAATGCCAATTATTTTTATGTTTCATCAATAAAAATAAAGAAATAAATATAAAAAGTTGTAAAGGTTTTTATTACATTATAACAGTATATAGAATACTCTTAAGGTCAATTCATGAGTAAATTTAATAAATCTGCATTTCAAGATATCAAGAAAATATGACAATGAAAGCTGTTGTTCAACATTATTCGTGTAATTCGTAACAACGGGAATATGGGAATGTCAATGTTAAGGGGGGGGGGGGCGCAGGGTTACTCTACCTATAGTTTTCTTAAATAAAGGATAGGTTAGTTTAATACTCTTAAATTGACCGTAAAAGTACTCTATATATTGTTGTAATGCAATAAAAACCTTTACATTTTTTATTTTTATTTATTTCTTTATTTTTATTGATGAAACATACAAAATGATTGGCATTTTCAGAAAGCATTCTTGCCTTCTATTGGTATGCCACTGGCCTTTTGGACGCCTTTTTATTCTTGGATACATTATTACTTAACTTCTTATTTGATTTTTCTTTTATATTGTTGTTGTAAATTTGTATTTATTGTATTTTTTCTTTTTTTCTTTTTTATTAATTTTTACTTGACAGTTTTTAAAGTATTATGTTTATTTTCTATCAATGATACTGGTTTGTTTTTACTGTCTTGTTTTTTTTATTTTTTTATTTTTATTTCGGATTTTGTCTGTATTATTCATGCAAATTTGTATGTATTTCTTTAGTTTATTGTTCCTGTAATCCACCGGGTATTTACTTGTCGGTCATTGATTCCCGGTGGTGTCTCAATTTTTTTTTCTTTGATAAATAAAAAAATAAATAAATAAAATAAAAGGAAGTTGGTCAATCGATAAAATAAAAAAAATAAAGCAGTACTTATCAAAAATTTTGTGATATCATTCTAACATCAAAGATAATTTATTTTAATTACAAAAGGAATTTTGAAATGGTCATGATTTCTTTAATTTTTAAAGTTGTCGTTATTTATTTTAATTTAATTTATTTCTGACTATGTTATTGATTTTATTACATTTTTTTAAATGCAGTAGAAAATCTATAACAAAAAAAAAGAAACCTTCATAAGAAATTAATTTAAGAATAAAAAAATGCACGTATTGTAAATTTCAAAGTGAGAAAGATTTTGCTTTCTCACTGCTAAAACCACCACAGAGTCATCGCATCTGTATGCTACTATTTCACCTTTTAGCAACCCCCTAAACGCGCATGCGCTGAAGTGATAGGATGCGTTGGGTTTTAACCGCTAGTACATACCAGGGGTTCCGGTCCACCCACGCCTTTGCAGGCGGGCGGTAGGTTGAGGCAGCTGGGGCACTCCGAGACTCGACCAGGGCGCCGGTACCTGTGCAGAAAATGGAGGGCAGAGCTTAGGTAGTCGTAACACTCCATTGAGATGCCAAGCACCACCGTTACACACAGGGGCAGCCGTCCCTGTCAGCCTCAAAGGGGATTGATCTGCACCCCCCTTATGCCATGGCCAAGGGCATAATAGCCGTGGTGATTCCGTTATCTAGGGATGGTGTGCAATCCTTCCCCTGACTAGTTCGACCACTGGGAACAGATGCTTGACCGTCCCCGGGTCTGGGGAGCTCTATCCACGGCTGTGCCTTCTTCTGATCGGTGCCTAACAAAACAAAATTCGCAGTTGTTAATTGTCTATGGGTGAGAGAAGCCCACACGATTTAAATTTGAGTTGCAATATATATTAGAATGTTTACTGTAAAGTTGTTTGGTCCTGGGGTCGAATTTGGCATAGTTAATAAGAAACAACATACTTATTTTCCTTTGCTTGGCAGCCCTTATTTACAGTGTGTGTGTGTAGTTCCCTTGGTGGCCGCACCATTGTATGGCACTGCGTTCACTGTTCCTTTGCAAACGACGCGTTTGTGCGTGTTTCCAGGCCCATTAGCCGAATGTCTGGGCTCTCACACCCGTCACCTTACTGATTACAGGGTAGCTGACTGGTTTAAAAAGACGGGAAGAAGTTTATGTTAAAAAGCGCGATTTCGTTCAATGTCTTTTCACGTCGGCTTCGACAATGGCGCTCCCCAAAAGGACACTGGGTGTTTTATTAGTACCCTTGGCTACCGCACCGTGATGATGAGGGCGCGCTACTCGCCCTACTCCTCCGCCACTTCGCTAAACAGTCAAAAATCGTTCGTTAACAACGCGTTTGTGCGTCTTTCTGGGATCTCACAACCTTCACCTTACTGATTACGGGATGGTTGACTGTTTTATAAAGACGGGAAGAGGTTAGTGTTAAAACGCGCTGTCATTCAATGTCTTTTCACACGAAATTTGACAACGGCCCTCTCCTCGAAAACGGATTGAAAAAAGCATTAAAATTAAGTTTTTTTGGTTCTTTTGGGTCGTTTGCGCAGCCCCCAAAACATTCTAGATGATGTTTATGTTGCTCTGGGTGCGTGTTGATGTTCTCTATGCTTTACATGAAATGATACATAAGCAATTGCGTTCGGTATCGAAGTAGAGTTTTGTAATGACCTACATGTTCGTTTCTCTTACACAATGCGCGAATATTTGAGTTTACTTGAATTTACTGGCAAATATTTGCCATCCCTCTGTTCTCATTAACTTTAAATACAGTATACACAGATGTATCCAGTTTCTATATAAATCTTACCAGCACATTCGTGAGGCTGTTCAATGCAATGGGACTCTTCTATAACGCTGCATACGTTTCTCTCGGACCAAATACAAATATTTCTTATGTGTTCATTAAAATTTTGCCACTTTTAACAAGGGTGCACGTTTATTACTCTTATATTCAGTGATCATTATGAGAAAACGTTCGCATTCTAGTGTTTTTCAACTTGCAAACTCGACGTTTATTTCGTATATATGATTAAATTCCTCTGCTGTCCACTAAGTTCTGTGGGTGCTTATTTCGTTGCTTCTTCACGAAATTATGAAACTTTGTGAAATGTAAGGTAGCCAACTGAATTCTCATGAAATTCAAGCACTACCCAGGCAACTTCTGTTGTTATGTGTGTATCTAATTAGATTCTATTGAATATTTGTGACAGGGTCATTGATCAATGTGCTGAACTAATTGCGTTTTCATCACCGACTCTCTTTTATATTCCATCAAGAGTTTTATATTCCATCTTTGTTAAACTCCATCTCTCCACCCTCTCTCTCTCTATCATTTTTCTTTTTATTTCTTTTAAAAAATAAAAATAATTAACTCTTTTCACACACAACTGCATGTTTATTATCTTGTACAGTTATGAACGTAATATTCATTCAACCAAAATAATAATAATGATTTTTCACTCATGCTAATAGGTGCTGTATTTTTTTTTTTTTAGAGGCACAAGCTGAATTTTCATTGAATGCACTAGGTGCCTAGACTGTTTTTTGTGTTGTTAGGTTGATTCAAATTTAATTCTATTGAATATTTGTGACAGTATGTGGTAAATGTGCTTTTGATACATTGAAATGAATTGTATTAACAGTGTAAGTTTGCAACCAGCCTGAGCTTTTGTGAAGTTCCTCTATCTTTTTCATAAATTTCTGAGAATGCATTTTATACAGTATACAATTACGATTTGTCAATTTTTAGAAAGTCATATGTTTAAAATATCTTATATTAAATGACCACTTCATGTAATTTTCAGTTATGCATTAGAAGAATGTTTTGCCAGAAAGAAGGGAAATACAGCTCTGCAGTTTCCACATACCCAATAAATAAAGATAAAAGAAATTGATATAAACAATGTCTGCACTCTGAC
>JAHWFO010104619.1:108401-124109 GCA_023313115.1 Rhysida immarginata | reverse complement strand
TCCAATGATATGTTATATTCTAACATTTCAATCTATTTATTAGATGAAATTCAACTTGTATGAAATAATAAGACTTAATTTAATTTTCTATATGGCATAAAAAAATTACATTTAATAATGTCCAAGTCTTTAAAAAAATTGTCTAAATTTAAAAATTCACTAGGCATAATTAATCTTAATTTCCTTGCCTTCTTTGCATAAAAAATGCACACATCTCCTGGTATATGTATTATTATTTTACCTGGAATTTTTGGTTTATGAATGAAAAGTTCATACAGTGATAGTTTTTAAGTTTTAAATAGGAGAGCATAGGGATAAATTTTAATTATTTTAGATTATTGTAACATTATTATTATTAATTATAAAATATTGTGGGGATGAAAATAATTTACAATTTAATTTGATTTAATGAATAATTTTTAATTGGGAAATCAAATAAATTGTAAATTATTATTATTATTTTTAAGTTTAAATAGGAGAGCATAGAGAAAAATTATATATTTGCAATCTAGAGTTGATAATTTTTGCTTTTTTATTTATTCCATAAAATATTTTTAATGGATTTATCGAGAAACAAATTTTCGAATTAAATGACTTTATATGTGAGACTTACAGGTTTATTTCTTTTGCAAGTCGGATTTACTGATTTCTTTTACTGTCCATTTTATCCGGAAAATTTTTTTTATATAATTGTAAAATAAATTGTCTTGTATAATGGTTGTTAATAAAAAATTTTGATTTTGAATGCTAATAATTTCCTAATAATATTTAACTTAACTTAATTTTTTGTTCTTCACTGTTGTAAACAATTGTAATTGTAAATTGTGAATTATAAATTGTAAAATTGTAAATAAATTGTAAATAAATAAATAATAAAGTATGTTTAGTTTTATTTTAACATAAGAATTGTTGAAAAAAATTCAAACAGCTAAGAAGAAATAAATATTTTTCAAAATGTACAAAAGTATTAGAGTTTGTCAAAAGAAATATCTATTTTTAAAAGGTTAAAAAAGGGAAATTATTAAACTGTATTCTACAATTAATTTATAATATAACTGATAAACTACATACTTTAATATATATAATTTTGGCAGTTGTTAACTGAGGTATGATGAAATGACTATTAAAAAAATTTATCTGTGCAAGGGTGTGTGAGAATATTTATGAAAGTGCAAGTTGTTTGAATAGGGAATGGAAATAAATCCTTAAAAATACAACACTTGTTTCTATAACATCTATACCGCAGATATGTTTCTCCCAACAAGAATAATTACGAAATAATTATATAAAAAATTCTCTTTTCTAGCTCTGTGATAATAATTAACCCTAACAAGAGAGTATCGAAAAAAGAAAAAACACGTGCTGAAATTGTTGAAATTTATTTACAGACATTTAGGACATTCAGTTTAAACCATAAATCAGTTAAAATTAAAATTTTATTCAGTATAAAAGTCTGTCAGTTTTGAAAGATTTAGAATTAAATCAGTAAACAGTTCCAACCTCACTTTCCTGCATGACGCCCTGATAGCTTTGTTATATTGAAGGTCACGCTGTGGGGTGGTAGGTCAAGTGGGTAAGAGAGGGGGGGTGGCATCAAATGACGTGTTTGCAACAGAAAGGTCAAAGTACAACTTTACAACGAGTCAGAAAAAAATTCATAGAAAAAAATATTACAATTGTATTTTAAAATTTTTTTCTTTATTTTATGAGGAATGAAATTGTCTACACTTTGGATATTTTCATTTTATGTTTACTTTCACTTAAAAATTCTAAAAAAAATGCTGAAATTGCATTTTCAATTCCATAAAGCTGTAATTGTTTGTTTATAATTTGTTTTAAACATTTTAAAATATCATATTCTTAAATGAAATAAACGATATAAACATAAAAGTATTATTGATTTGTCATAAAAATTTCTAGAATTAAAGGATCATATATCACTTCACAAAAAAACAGTTTCTAATGATATATCAGAAGTCCATTTTTTCTTGACAAAATGGCCAGTCGCGAAACAGTTAAATTCTTTTCTACTTACAGTTGCATAGTTGCAGACACCTGCAGACTTGTGATCACTTTTAATCCAAATTCATGCACAAAACACCTCTTGTGTTAAACAGGCCATAAAATATATCACTTATCACATTGAAGCACAGAAAACACACCTGAAGATAATCCGGATCGATTAGTGAGTGAGTCTACTGGAGGTCTCAAAGTGTCCCCACTAAGTTCAACAGAAGTTTTCAAATATGTAGTTGGCTTCCTCTCTTAATGTCGGGTTCCTAATTATGCCCGTCGCTTGAAGAAAATCTCATTGCTCACTTCCCTTCGCTCTGGAGAATATAGGGGTTCCAACTAATTACGAATGATGTCTCTTTAGCATATCAATAACATCCAAGTTCCATATACAAACACTTAGGGATCGTTTCATAAGTTTCACTTTAAATCTACTTAATCGAGAGTTTGTCCACATTTAAAATACTTAATCGGGAGTTTGTTCACATTTAAAATACTTAATCGGGAGTCTGTCTATATTTAAAATACTGATGAGCCTGTGCAGTCTAAAAATTAGAAGGAGAAACTAATCCAACTATTTGGCTGGCTGTGAATTCACACAGCAGCCCTTTTCGTTAACATTGTTCTTTTCCAACCTCCATAACTCCTCAACAGGATTCATTTGGACTACTTCTTAATTAGTCCCTTTATTCATCCATCCATGATGAGTCCGCACGAGCCTTGATTTTGGAAGGACAGGCCACCAGATTGCTTCGACGGGCTGCGGGAGTTTCGCAGCCGCCTCGGCGCATCTCGGCGAACCTTCCCCCCTCAATTGACCAGGGCGGAGAGCCCTCAGCCTCCCCCTGTCCACTAACTCGGCAGAACACATAAAGTTTCGTTTTCCCACGAGCAATTTATACTCAACTCGCATCTGGTCTCCCTTTCCCAATCACATCTTATAAGATTCCAAAGTGATTAAACTCAAAAAACAACAATGATTTCAAAGCCTACATGAAATTCATGACACAAACAAATTATCAATAAATTCAATATTCCCACTCATCAAGGATTCCAATGACCAATATCAACAATATCAATTTGGAATCATGAACGTTGGTTAGATTTTGTACTTTAATTATTGTTTTCATGTAAATTCTTTTAACACCTTTTAGTATATATATATATATATCTTTCAAGCAATAGTGTGTGTAATAAATTTTCACACAAAGAACGTCTCTTCCTGTCATTACACCACCCTCCTGCTATTTCACAATTGTGGGCCTTCAAATAATATCCAAAATTATAATCCAGAATTCTATCAACACAATAGATCCTTACTACAAAAACAATTACATTACTTTACTTCCACTGTAAATCCAAATAATACCTGCTATTATTCCTGTGACCAAGTCTATCTTAAAATGAATACATTACTTAACACGTGATAACGTCACATAACCCCGCAATCAAAATAAAAACAAATATTCGCAGAATATTGCCAAAACAATTCTCCAAAATTCTTATCATAACATTAATCTTCAAAATATCGTAGATATTCAAATAGGCTACATCCTATTTACCAATAAAATCAAAGGAATAAACATCCTGTGTGTTCTTGCCTCGGTAAACAACATTTTACCCTTACTATATTTAATTCATATTCTAACTCAATAACTTCATTACTGTTAAAGAAAATCATCAAAAGGCTGAATACATACATGAATGACTGAACACGCTCAGTGTCACTCCTCCAAGTAGATCTCCCCCTATTAAATGAACACCTTCAAAACCAACAATCTCAATAACACCATAATTACTTCTCAATTTACCAAATTTCCATAGTTCACCTTAGACATCAATAACCCATGAAACCAATTGACACGTATCCTCATTAACCTTAAAATTACCATAAGCATCTCCATAATATCCCTTTAAATCACCATGATACCCATTATTGTACCCATTAAATTCTCCCATTGTTTTTTCACTGCATTCTACCTTATCACTAAACATAACATGTTTACCAACATTGGGCTTATCCTTATTGTTCCTCAAAATCGATTTAATCCTCCCATGATATAATTCCATTTGACTATTTCTCCTAATACCCATTAGTATCTCCATTATGCTTAAAATTCTCTTCATTATTACTCCTAATATCCACAATATTTTCCTCATTATTATTTTCAATAGTATTCTTACTAATTATTCTCTTACTCCTATTGTCAACAATATTCTCCTCATTGTTATTCTCCTTAATATCAATAATATTCTCACTAATATTACTATTCTTCTTACTATTATTCCTATTATAACACACTTTGCAATGTTTAACCCATTTCTCAATATCATTATACATCGATGCCCAATAAATCCATCTTCTTAATTTCCTTACAACATTATTCACTTTATCATGTGTCATCAACCTACCCAAATGTGCCTTTTCCACAATGGCATCTGTAAGATTTTCTCCCTCATAAGTTTTCCATAAATTCCCTTCCTTTAGGTTCCCTGAGTGAAATTTCCACATTAACACTCCCTCCATTAATCTAAATTCTCCACTTGATTTCTTAATAACCTTAACATTGTTCTTCCTCATTTTTCTATAAATTGGATCAATCCTCTGTGATCTAATTATTTCTTTTCTAAGTTCCTTTCATTCCATGTGAACAAAATTCTTATGCTCACTAACTTCCAATTCGGCTAATGTATTTTCCCTTACACACCTCTTATAATTATTTTTATTCTCCACAGTTACAACATCAACATCTCTAGTATATCCATATGCTTCATTTCTCTCCTTATTTTGTCTACAATCTCTTTTAAAGTGACCACCTTTGCCACAACCAAAGCAAACTTTATCCCTACAACAACGTTGACCATTACCCTGGGTATTATAATTACTCTGATCACCAAATCTCAGTTTCATTACCCTAATCTGATTCTCCAGTTCCTCAATTCTATCATCTTCATCCCTCTTTATCTGTTTATCCTGTCTCTTTTCTAGTTTACTCTCTAAACTATTAATTTTAGCTTCGAATTCCTCTATCTTTTTATCCTTTTCAATCAACAGCTTCTTTCTCGCTTTATCAGTATCAGCAAAAATTTTACACGCTTCTTGTAGTTCCCTTTTTAAATCTGCAATTTGCCTATTAACTTCAACTTTCTCTACTGAATTTATCCAGTCATTATCATCACTCATTCCCCTTTGAATTTGTTCTGATAACAAACCTTCCTTCTTGGCTTCTTCAAAATACTCTGGTTTCCTACATCCCAATAATAATCTATGTTTCACTAAAACCGTATCAACCCTGGTGTTCGACCCTGAGGTTGCCCATTGGTCGGTTTTAGGTGCGTGTCATCTGGGTGACGGTTTTAATCGGCACTGGAGACTTCGGGGTTGATCGGCGTGTCAGGGATTACACTCTGGTTGTAAACCGACATGTTTACGTGTTGGAGCAATTTTTTTTAATGATGTGTACCAAAATTCAAAGGTACAGTCACGTATCGTTCAAGCTTCTCTTGCCCGTCTTGTTGGCGGTTTCAAACCGTATGCTGTACAGGCTTACACGTTGTACGAAGCAAAACTCGTGTGAAACCAACATGACAGTGATAAAACACATGGTGAATTTAGAGCCATTTTATTACAGAAAACAACATTAAAGTACATGCTTATCTGTGTGCCATGGAATTTTTGTTTGTGAGAAAAATAAATTATTTTTTGTTCGTTTGCGAGAAAAAATTTATTTTGTTTTTTATGTAATTTTTTTTTTTTGAGTGGTAGTGTAACCCTATGTCATTGATCTCATATTCACAATGGGTGCCAAAGTAACCTTAATCTGTTTGATTGGACCCCCCCCCTTTTTTTTTCTCAAATCAGCACCAGAATCCAATGTAATGAATTCAAAAAATGGCTAGCTCAACACCAATACTCAAAGAAAGAAAAAAATAATATGCACAATCAAGGACAAGGGTTGGGTTCTTTCAGAAAAAAATTGGCAGGCTGTGACTTATTTATTTCAATAAGCAAGGCAAGGATTACAACTAAATAAACATCTTTTATTCAAACTTAAAAGAATCACCAGTGAGATACAAGAAAAAAATAAAAATCTTAAGTCTAAGGAAAAGAAAGTTAATACTAAATTCCCCAGGTACTTATGACTAAGATAAATATGCAAAATTTCAATAAATGTAAGTGAAAACGATAAATACTCAATGACCTAATCTCAAGCTCTTCAATTGCTCTGAGGAAAGAGATAGTATTACTAAAAACACTCAATTCAAAGGAAGTTCTCTCAAATTGTTCTGTATCACACCTTTTGTAATGACAACCAAAGAAATCTTAGACATTTAAGTTCATTTCTACTTACAGTTGCGTAGTTTCAGACACCTGCAGACTTGTGATCACTTTTAATCCAAATTTATGCACAAAACACCTTTTGTGTTAAACAGGCCATAAAATATATCACTTATCACATTGAAGCACAGAAAACACACCTGAAGACAATCTGGATCGATTAGTGAGTGAGTCCACTCGAGATCTCAAAGTGTCCCCACTAAGTTCAACAGAAGATTTCAAATATGTAGTTGCCTTCCTCTCGCAATGTCGGGTTCAGAATTATGCCCGTTGCTTGAAGAAAATCTCGTTGCTCACTTCCCTTCGCTCTGAAGAATATCGGGGTTCCAATTTCCAATTTCTTGATTCTAATTATGAATGATGCCTCTTTAGCATATCAATTGCATCCATGTTCCATATACAAACACTTAGGGATCGTTTCATAAGTTCCATATTTAAAATACTTAATCGAGAGTTTGTCCACATTAAAAATACTTAATCGGTAGTTTGTTCACATATAAAATACTTAATCGGGAGTTAGTCCACACATAAAATACTTAATCGGGAGTCTGTCTATATTTAAAATACTGATGAGCCTGTGCAGTCTAAAAATTAGAAAGAGAAACTAATCCAACTACTTGGCTGGCAGTGAATTCACACAGCAGCCCTTTTTGTTAACATTGTTCTCTTCCAACCTCCATAACTCCTCAACAGGACTCGCCAGATCGCTTTGATCACTTCGACGGGCTGCGGGAGTTTCGCTGCCGCCTCGGCGCATCTCGGCTGACTTTCCCCCCTCAATCGACCAGGGCGGAGAGCCCTCAGCCTCCCCCTGTCCACTGACTCGGCTGAACACATAAAGTTACGTTTTCCCACGAGCAATTTATACTCAACTCGCATCTGGTCTCCCTTTCCCAATCACATCTTATAAGATTCCAAAGTGATTAAACTCAAAAAACAACAATGATTTCAAAGCCTACATGAAATTCATGACACAAACAAATTATTAATAAATTCAATATTCTCACTCATCAAGGAATCCAATGACCAATATCAACAATATCAATTTAAATCCCCAAAGAACGTCTCTTCCTGTCATTGCACCACCCTACCTGCTATTTCACAATTGTGGGCCTTCAATTAATATCCAAAATCATAATCCAGAATTCTATCAACACAATAGATCCTTACTACAAAAACAATTATATTACTTTACTTCCACTGTAAATCCTAATAATACCTGCTATTATTCCTGTGAACAAGTCTATCATAAAATGAATACATTACTTAACACGTGATAACGTCACAGTAGGAATTATTTCTTTAACATCTAAAATACCAAGCGAATTTTTCAACTCTCATGCATCTACACAATTTTATTTCATTCTAAATCGATTATGTTTGCGTTTTAAAAAAGTTACATGATACAAATGAAAAAAAAATTTCTTGTTTGTATTAAATACCGTAGATGATCAACCCATTTGCACATAAATTATACAAGGCTTTTTGATTTTTAAATTCTGTTAAGTTTAAATGAATGAATACATTTCCACACATCAAAAAGGAATGAACATCTAATAAACTCCTCTGCATCCTTTTTTGTGGGAACAGATTTCAGGAAATGAAAAGTGGATGGAGGCGGTAGAAAACAGTAAAGGAAAGGATTTTTATTAAAAACATTAAGTGTAGAGAGAGACCAAGAGAAAGAGACACTGATCACACAGTTCATGAATGGAGTCTATCAAGATATACCTTTATATCTTCGTGAATTGTTTAGAGTTGAAATTCTGTCCAAAAGCATATTTATTACCACAGTGAAAGGGAAACATTCATTGCTCTAGTAAACAGATACGATTTACCATAATTCAAACATTCATTTACCATAATTCTACACATCTTTAATGACAATGTGTATTTTTAGATGAATGTTTTTTTTTAGAAAAGCAACTCAGTGAATAAGAATATAGTTTACAGATGTATGAAGCGAAATGAATTGAGTGGGCATTTTAAATGATTTTACCATGTTTTTAACTTATAAGAAACAAACGCAGACTTGATGCATTAAAACCAAATATAACTTTCATTTCAGATTACCAAGAAGAATGAAATTATCTGTTGAGAATGCTGCAGTATGTCTGTTCGTATAAAATCCTATGGAGTGTGTATATGAATGAATGAGAAAAGGGAGAAAAAAAACCTTACAAATTGATGAAAGAGAAATGGCTTATGTAAGTATAAGTCAAGTGAAGTAAAGGGTTATAGGCTTTGTATTACATGTATGGTGTACAAATATGTATGGTACACAAATATGTCAAGTAAAGTCAATTATAAAAAAATTCCTAAAAGCCAAAGAATTTTTTTATTACAGAAATGAATGACAACCGAACAGGCCCGGCTCTAGCAATTTGGCCGCCCCGTGCAGAATGCTATTTTACCCTTGCCGTTGCCATCCCGAACATTGCCGTTGCTTGCCGTCTCTAAAAGTTTGCCGCCCTGTGCAAGTGCACCACTTGCACCTATAGTAGAGCCAGCCCTGCGAACGAAATTCTTATGAATGACGATTTAAACATGATATTTGTAAGGTAACCACAGATAATGAGCAATTGTAGAAGGGGTTTTTTCTAAAATAGAAGCAAGAGCACTTTTATCTTGTTTATTTATTCAGATAGAGAATGACAAAGCTGTCATTCCTTTCTTTCAGGGGAACACTCTTCAAAGTTTATCACAGGAAAGTTCATGTTGTGGTCATTTAAACTGGTGGTTTTCTGTGGAAAATAGGAAAATATGTCAAAAGTGTGAATGAAACTGGACATTTACACATTTTGGTTGCAATATTGAAGCAAGATCATATATCTCCAAAGTCCTGATTAAAACATATAGACTGCCTGATAATTTCTCTATATTTATAAGGTTATGAACATACATAGTGAATTCACAGTAAGCACATGTGTAGCCAGTAGTCAACTTTCTAATGAACAGACTTTAAAATTGTTGAAATTAAAAGCAAATGAATTCATTTAAAGCCAATCATAATTTATTGAACAGTGATAGGTAGGAAATTTCATTTAATGATGAAAACTTTACTTAAAACAGTAACTTGTTTGAATTTATTCTAATTAAATGATCTTTAAAAGCAAAGAATATTTTATTTCTCAAATCTTTGGAGTTTAAATAGTTCAAAATGACTCTTTGAACATAATATCTGTAAAGTTACCACAGAACATAGACAAAACTTTGATACTGTACAAGGAATGCTGTCAAAACAAGAGCAAGAGTATAAGCACTTTATTTCACTATTTCAATTTTTTATTTATTTGAATGGGGAAACAACAAAGCTACTAATCCCTTGTTTCAGGAAAACATTCTTCCGGTTTATGACAGAAAAATAAATGCAGTGATCATTTTAAAATAAACATCAATGTATCAATAAGAAATATTAAACAAGTCCACATAATTATAAACTCCTGATTAAAGCTTGGATAATGTATGGAAAATATCTCCATTTTTTTTTTTAAATATCATGAACATGCTTAGTGAATTCTTAGTAAGCACTTGTTTAGTGTACCTGTATACAGCAGACAATGTTGAGCAGACTTTAAAATTGTTCAATTTAACTGAATTTTAACTAATTAAAAAATATACCCTTAAATGTTTCACAAAATCTTTGAGAGTTGAAATTCTTCTGAATGACCCCTAAAACATAATACATGTACTTGTAAATTGACACAAACCCTGACAATGTAAAGGGAAGGTTGTCAAACAAGAAGTCAGAGTGCAGACATTGTTTATATCAATTTCTTTTATCTTTATTTATTGGGTATGTGGAAACAGCAGAGCTGTATTTCCCTTCTTTCAGGCAAAACATTCTTCCAACGCATAACTGAAAATTACAAGAAGTGGTCATTTAATATAAGAAATTTTAAACATATGACTTTCTAAAAATTGACAAATCTTAATTGTATACTGTATAAAATGCATTCTCAGAAAATGTATGACAAAGATAGAGGAACTTCACAAAAGCTCAGGCTGGTTGCAAATTTACACTGTTAATACAATTCATTTCAATGTATCAAAAGCACATTTACCACATACTGTCACAAATATTCAATAGAATTATATTAGAATCAACCTAACAACACAAAAAACAGTCTAGGCACTTAGTGCATTCAATGAGAATTCAGCTTGTGCCTCTAAAAAAAAAAAAAAAACAGCACCCATTAACATGAGTGAAAATTCATTATTATTATTTTGGTTGAATGAATATTACGTTCATAACTGTACAAGATAATAAACATGCAGTTGTGTGTGAAAAGAGTTAATTATTTTTATTTTTTAAAAGAAATAAAATGAAAAATGATAGAGAGAGAGAGAGGGTGGAGAGATGGAGTTTAACAAAGATGGAATATAAAACTATTGATGGAATATAAAAGAGAGTGATGAAAACCCAATTAGTTCAGCACATTGATCAATGACCCTGTGACAAATATTCAATGCAATCTAATTACAAATGCACATAACAACAGAAGCTGCCTGGGTAGTGCTTGAATTTTATGAGAATTCAGTTGGCCACCTTACATTTCGCAAAATTTCACAGTTTCTCAAAGAAGCAACGAATAAAGCACCCACAGAATGTAGTGGACAGCAAGGGAACTTAAACATATATTCGAAATAAACGTCGAGTTTGCAAGTTGAAAAACACTAGAATGCGAACGTTTTCTCATAATGATCACTGAATATAAGAGTAATAAACGTGCACCATTGTAAAAAGTAACAAAATTTTAATGAATACATAAGAAATATTTGTATTTGGTCTGAGAGAAACGTATGCAGCGTTATAGAAGAGTCCCATTGCATTGAACAGCCTCGCGAATGTTAATGTTCTTGTGCTGGTAAAATTTATATAGAAACTGGATACATCTGTGTATACTGTATTTAAAGTTAATGAGAACAGAGGGATGGCAAATATTTGCCAGTAAATTCAAGTAAACTCAAATTTTCGCGCATTGTGTAAGAGAAACGAACTTATTAAAGTAGGTCATTACAAAACTCTACTTCGATACCGAACGCAATTGCTTATGTATCATTTCATGTAAAGCATAGAGAACATCAACACGCACCCAGAGCAACATAAACACCATCTATAATGTTTTGGGGGGTGTGCAAACGACCCAAAAGAACCCAAAAATATAATTTTAATGCTTTTTTCAACCCGTTTTCGAGGGGAGCGCCGTTGTCAAAATTAGTGTGAAAAGACATTGAATGACAGCGCGCTTTTTAACATTATCCTCTTCCCGTCTTTATAAAACAGTCAGCCATCCCGTAATCAGTAAGGTGAAAGTTGTGAGAGCCCAGAAACACGCACAAACACGTTGTTAACGAACGATTTTTGACTGTTTAGCGAGGTGGAGGAGGAGTAGGGCGAATAGCGCACCCTCATCATCACGGTGCGGTAGCCAAGGGTACTAATAAAACACCCAGCGTCCTTTTGGGGACTTGAAAAGACATTGAACGACAGCGCGCTTTTTTAAGGTTGTTAAAGAGAAGGTGGCCTCTACCGGGGTGATTGTTGGTCATTGGCTACTGACATGTGACGTCACTGGAAGGTTTGGATCAGACGAACGCATAGAAAACTATAGGAAATAGCGCGGTGACCTTTATTTTGCAGCCTATTTCTACTATTTATCACCAATATAAATGAAGAAAAACGTGCCAAAGTGTTATATAAATATTTTATATGAATAATATGTGTTTAAAATTCAGAGATTGCAAATAAAAGATCTATTTGTATACATTTAGCACTGAAATACAAAAGCAAATACTGCAACAGCGAGGCCACCTCGTCAAAGCAATTCTTTAACGATTAATTCTAACGTGTTGCAGTATTCAATCATTTAGCATTAAGTGCTAGCACACCATTAAAACATCTGCCACTGCTTGTATGGTTGGAAAAATATGATAGGAAGAAAAAAAAGTAATGCCTACATACCCAATCACTTTCTGTTTGTGTCTGACTGAACAGTTTCGTTTTGCTCAAATTACAATTTGAGAGTGAAAGCCTCACCCACCTCATCGTTTTTGCCACTGTGGTTTATAGAGTCTTCAAATAAATCTGAAGCCACTGAACAGTTTTAATTACTTGGTACGAGCGAAGGAGGTGAGGATGAAAGCGAAGAGTCTTGTGTATATTTTATTTCTAAACTTCTCTCTCAGGTTTCAAATTTTCTCTTAACTTTCGATTTTCTCGTAGTACAATCTGTTGGATTTTTGCGTTTTAACACTCGTATCAAGAGCAGATCTCCTGCTTGTTAGGGGTGTGCTCTTTTTCATTTTAAGAAGGGGTGGGGGGTTTGCTCATTTAATGAAATTTTGCTCGTATTTATTGTCATGAGAAGAATTAATGCATGTATGTAAATATAATAAACCCACTCTATATTATAATATTGGACTAAAAATAATTAATAATTGCGTTTATTATTAGCAAAAGCACATGGAACTCCAACCATCTCAGCTTTGTTATCTTAGAAGGGGCAGATCGCCTGCTGCCAACCTTCCATATGACGTCACAATCCCAGAAGGCCATGCGAGTGCTTTTGAGCGAAATCGGCCGATAGAGGCCACCTTCTTTTTAACAACCTTGGCGCGTTTTAACATGAACCTCTTCCGGTCTTTATAAACCAGTCAGCTACCCCGTAATCAATAAGGTGACGGGTGTGAGAGCCCAGACATTCGGCCAATGGGCCTGGAAACATGCACAAACGCGTCGTTTGCAAAGGAACGGTGAATGCAGCGCCATACAACGGTGCGGCCACCAAAGGAACTACACACCCACACTATAAATAAGGGCTGCCAAGCAAAGGGAAATAAGTATGTTTTTTCTTATTAACTATGCAAAATTTGACCCCAGGACCAAACGACTTTACAATAAACATTCTAATGTACATTGCAACTCGAATTTAAAACGTGTGGGTTTCTCTCATCCATAGACAATTAACAAATGCGAATTTTGTTTTTGTTAGGCACCGATCAGAAGAAGGCACAGCCGTGGATAGGGCTCCCCAGACCCGGGGACGGTCAAGCATCTGTTCCCCATGGTCGAACTAGTCAGGGGAAGGATTCCACACCATCCCTAGTTAACCGAATCACCACGGCTCTTATCCCCTTGGCCACGGCATAAAGGGGGTGCAGATCAATCCCCTTCGAGGCTCACAGCGACGGCTGCCCCTGTGTCTAGCGGTGGTGCTTGGCATCTCAATGGAGTGTTACGACTACCTAATCTCTGCCCTCCACTTTCTGCACAGGTACCAGCGCCCTGGTCGAGTCTCGGAGTGCCCCAGCTGCCTCAACCTACCGCCCGCCTGCAAAGGCGTGGGTGGACCGGAACCCCTGGTATGTACTAGTGGTTAAAACCCAACGTATCCTATCACTTCAGCACATGCGCGTTTAGGGTGTTGCTAAAAGGTGAAATAGTAGCATACAGATGCGATGATTCTGTGGTGGTTTTAGCAGTGAGAAAGCAAAATCTTTCTCACTTTGAAGTTTACAATATGTGCATTTTTTCTTTCTTAAATTAATTTCTTATGAAGGTATCTTTTTTTTGTTATAGATTTTCTACTGCATTCACCACTAGAGTGCTCTGGCGACATAACAGGTGGTTCAGGACCACCGACACCAAGCACAGGGTAGGAGGGAGAGGCAACGTACCACTTCTCCTTCTACCTCACCTTCTTTCTATTTCCTCTCTTTCCACTATCCTCTCTTCTTTCTCTCTCCATCTTTATCTTTCCTTCTCTCTCTCTCTTTTTCTTTTTTCCATTTCTTCTTCTTTGTCTCACTCTATTTAGCACATTTTCTATATATAGAAATGTGCTTATGTGATCGGTTTGTCCAGCTGTCCGTCCGTCCGTCCGTCTGTAGACAATCCCACAATTCATTGCGTTGCATGTATTGAATTTGAGATTTCACAATTCAGTCAATCATGTCTTGAATTGCTGGAAGAAACGAATTATCCTCGCATTTGGTAAACGCGTGTTGAGAACATGGGTTCGGTTTTGCGCGTGCTTTAAACATTAATGAGATGGTGTGGGTGCAGGATGCACGTGTTTGACGATTATTAAAAGGGCAGTTCGGTCCCTAAATCAAGAGAATTTTTTTATTCCTAGGGAGCTTAGCATTTATTACGATAACTTGAAAACGAATTAACTTTTTCACAGTCTGTTTTCACCAATCCATTAAAATGGGACAGAGTACGCAGAAGTACGAACGTGAGATAGCAGGAATAAGTACGTGCTCTAATAGCACGTGCTTAAATAGTACCATTATGATACCCTCTTAAACATTTCCTATAACAAGATATGGCAAGTAATATATCAAACAAATTGTCACAACATATCATGAACGAATATAAAAGAGTAACTAGTGATAGCAAGTATCGGTCTAATGGCACGTGTACGTGCAAGGATGTCTCATGAATGAATATAACGGTATATAGTGATGTCTGAATTGTTTAGTAGTACGTGTTTAAATGGTACCAAGTGGTACCATTGGAACTTTCAATGCTAGGATTTTGCATGTAATATATCAAACCACTCGTAATAACGTGCCATGAGTGAATATCACGAGAAAATAATGATCACAGTTATTGGTTTAGTAGCACGTGCCCTAATGGTGCCCTATGATACCATATGGTAACCTTGGAACTTTCAATGCTAAGATATGGCATGTAATATATCAAACGATTCGTAACAACATGTAATGAGTGAATATCATGAGAAAATAATGATAATTGTTATTGGTTTAGTAGCACGTGCCCTAATGGTGCCCTATGAAACCATTGGAACTTTCAATGCTAAGATATGTCATGTAATATATCAAACGACTCGTAACAAGGTGCCATGAGTGAATATCACGAGAAAATAATGATAATGGTTAACAGTTTAGTAGCACGTGCCCTAATGGTGCCCTATGAAACCATATGGTACCATTGGTAATTTCAATGCTAAGATATGGCATGTAATATATCAAACGACTCGTAACAACGTGCCATGAGTGACTATCACGAGAAAATAATGATAATGGTTAACAGTTTAGTAGCACGTGCCCTAATGGTGCCCTATGAAACCATTGCAACTTTCAATGCTAAGATATGGCATGTAATATATCAAACGGCTCGTAACAACATGTAATGAGTGAATATCATGAGAAAATAATGATAATTGTTATTGGTTTAGTAGCACGTGCCCTAATGGTGCCCTATGAAACCATTGGAACTTTCAATGCTAAGATATGGCATGTAATATATCAAACGACTCGTAACAACGTGCCATGAGTGACTATCACGAGAAAATAATGATAATGGTTAACAGTTTAGTAGCACGTGC
>JAHWFO010104619.1:88420-108391 GCA_023313115.1 Rhysida immarginata | reverse complement strand
CTAATGGTGCCCTATGAAACCATTGGAACTTTCAATGCTAAGATATGGCATGTAATATATCAAACGACTCGTAACAAGGTGCCATGACTGAATATCACGAGAAAATAATGATAATAGTTATTGGTTTAGTAGCACGTGCCCTAATGGTGCCCTATGATATCATATGGTAACCTTGGAACTTTCAATGCTAAGATATGGCATGTATAATATCAAACGACTCGCAACAACGTGCCATGAGTGACTATGACGAGAAAATAATGATAATGGTTAACAGTTTAGTAGCACGTGCCCTAATGGTGCCCCATGGCATGATATGGTACCATTGGAAGTTTCAATTCTAACACATGGCATGTAATATATCAAACGACTCGTAACAACATGTAATGAGTGAATATCATGAGAAAATAATGATAAATGTTTTTGGTTTAGTAGCAAGTGCCCTAATGGTGCCCTATGAAACCATATGGTACCATTGGAACTTTCAATGCTAAGATATGACATGTAATATATCAAACGACTCATAACAAGGTGCCATGAGTGAATATCACGAGAAAATAATGATAATGATTATTGGTTTCGTAGCACGTGCCCTAATGGTGCACTATGGCATGATATGGTACCATTGGAAGTTTCAATTCTAACACATGGCATGTAATATATCAAACGACTCGGAACAACATGTAATGAGTGAATATCACGAGAAAATAATGATAATGGTTATTGGTTTACTAGCACGTGCCCTAATGGTGCCCTATGGAACCATTGGAACTTTCAATGGTAAGATATGGCATGTAATATATCAAACGACTCGTAACAACATGTAATGAGTGAATATCACGAGAAAATAATGATAATGGTTTTTGGTTTACTAGCACGTACCCTAATGGTGCCCTATGGAACCATATGGTACAATTGGTAATTTCAATGCTAAGATATGGCATGTAATAGATCAAACGACTCGTAATAACGTGCCATGAGTGAATATCACGTGTAAATAATGATAATAGTTATTGGTTTAGTAGCACGTGCCCTAATGGTGCCCTATGGTACGATATGGTAACCTTGGAACTTTCAATGCTAAGGTATGGCATGTAATATATCAAACGACTCGTAACAACGTGCCATGAGTGACTATCACGAGTAAATAATGATAGTGGCAAACGGTTTTGTAGCACGTGCCCTAATGGTACAATACAGAATTTATAGAACTTTTAATGCTAAGATATGTTACGTGTATTATATCAACCAACTCCTTACGTGTTATTAGATCTTTTGTTATCCATAGCTTATTTGAATCAAGAGTATAGTACTCTTAGGCTTAATGGTATTTAAAACTCATTACTAATTAATTTATTAGTAGTTAATCGCTTGCTTCAATAAGACTTTAGTAATTTAATATGAAAATCTAATAGATGCTTACACATAACGCTTCAGCAATTGAGGCTCACTTCGTTTAACATTCTGTGAGAATTCTTACAAATTAAAGAACTTTTATTTTTTTAAGTGTATGAGGAATAACTTCACTCTCCATTTACCTTTCATTCTTCAAGTTTATTCTTTTAAATTCTCTCTATACGTTAGCCTATTTAAATAGTAATTTGCAATTTAGTTTTCATATTTATTTATTTACTCTCAAGTGTTTTAAAATGTTGGTTAATTCTATATATCCATGTACGATGCTATAAATAGAAAATGTGCTCCCTTTATCCGCTTTGGCGGTAAAATCATTCTTGTTTCTTATCTTTTCATATTTCTTATCTTTTAATCATTATTGAATAAAGAATTATTATGCATAAAAAATGATACAAAATTATAAGAAAAACAGAAATGGCCGCCGCTTCTCAAAATGGCGGGTGGAGGGGGCGACCAGCTGGTCTTATCTTATCTCCTCATCGAAAATGGCCGTTCCATTGCCATGGCAACCAAAATGGTGGTCCGCTGGGCTTATCTGATCTTTTCATCTTATCTCTGCTGATAAAAAAGGGTCACGTGGAGGCCGGTTTGTATACCACCGTCTGAGGCGAGGGCGTGGTGGGCTTGGCCGCAAGTGCCGCCATCTTGGTATATAAATCCAGGGGTCAAAGGTCAACCTGGTATACAAAGGGCTGCCCTTACTACTAACGGAAATATCTCAAGAAATAAAAATCGGAGCAAAAATATGTTTTGAATATTTTAAAAAAACTATCCAACGACACAAAAATCCATAGTCCCCCATCATAGTTTTTGCCGAAGAATCTGAATCGGCGTTAAAAATTGAAGGTTCCGATATTAGATTTCAATTTACCCCCCACCCCCTGGGAGTGAGGGGCGGTCAATTTTTGTGTGGTCATTGAACAGCTCTTTATTTAAAAAAAATATTGAACACGTGTTTTATTATTTTTTGATCTGACGTGTATATTTCTCAAGAAATTCCCGTTTTATAACGTTCGTTTCCCCTCCTCGATTTTTATTGATTATAGCGCCATCTATGAAAAAGATGATATTAATTGTAGGTGAAATTAACTTACTTTGTTCAGGAGAATCAAAATCTGCAATAAAAGATAGGAGTTCCTTATCTTTTAGGGGTGTTGGGTTACTTCTTGTATCATTGGATAGGCCCCTTCGAGACGAACAAACTTCATTTCAAACTTTTTCTGATCCAATGCGTAGTTTTCGAGATATTTCAATATCTTCACTTCAATCGACCACCATGTATAGTAGCACAATTTTCGCTTACTCAATTAAATTTGAAATATCCACAAGCTGAATTTTATATTTCATATAAAAACTTTTTTTTTTTCATTTGCAAGTCATTTTTTAATTCAGCAAACTACATATTTTATTTCACAACTTCTATCTTTTATTTAACAAAAATACATTTTAGCATTTGCAAAAAGCTGTAATGGTTCATTTCTTACTTCTCTTTAACAAGTGTCGATTAAATGCACGGCGTGAAGCTTAATGGCGTCATCAAATGGATCATTGAGCGAACCCCCAACGTTACTCATCACTCACACTAAATTATGCTCATTCTGAATACGGGTGTTAGTGTTGTATTCTTAAATTATTACTAACTGTAGTAAGAAGGATAGATTTGCTTAGCTCTCTCCAAAACGGATATCTAAATTTGATAACTTAATAAACATATAACGCGTCATTTGATATCTAGTACTTGGTATTTACTATAATACTAAACTTAAATATATACCTAGTACTTGATATTTACTGTAATACTAAACTTAAATAAAAATTTAAAAGCTTGTACAATATTAAGCAACCTCAATCAAATCTTTGTAATATTTACGGTAAAAGAAATAACCAGAATTATACATTATTAATTAGAAATGTTTTTGGTGCTTAATTTCAGATTCTGTTTTGGTTGCTATTTACCATTTGATTCGTAGATATGTAGTGTTGGGCGGATTTTGGGCTAGTTTTTTCCCACATTAGGCGACTTTCTGCTGCAGTTATCTGGCAACCCTACACACGAATGGTCTGAACAGAAGTTCAAAAGTGTTTCTACCTGTGGAGTGAGTACTTTGAGAAAGACTTTATTCAGTTAGATGAACTAACAAATGGAAAGGGATGAGTTGCAGTCTCTATCTACAGGGCGAGTCAAAAATCTGTTTCCTCCTTCCTATCTTGGATACCAATGTAGTTACGCGAATTCCAATACAGCGAATGCATAGGAACTTGAGAGTGCTCTATCTGACGGAGCACCTTTCATCATCTCAAATATACAAATTAGGACAAATCCAAATTCTATCTCGAAAACCGTAAGAGATACACAAAAAATTCCAATTGAACAGTTGTTCAACAGCAAATTCCAAACAATACAACAAAAAGTTCACCAAAATCCGATGAGTGCATCACCCACAATCCTCATAGCAAGCTCTGCAACTGGACAATTGGCTCTTATACTGTTTGTTGCTTACACACAGTCATCTGATACAAAGTAAGTTTCCACAAAGTGTAAGTAAGTAAGTGATACAAAGTGTTCAATGTGATGTCCACTTGCACCATAGCATAATTCCGCATGACATTTCAACGATTCCCGATTGTTGTATGATAATTTTGCCTCGCCTCACCAAAACAGAGGACATGTTGATCATTTCCTGGTTAAAGTACTGTGCCATTTTGCTTTGGTCTGATTTTTTCTCAGCTTCAATATGCCTTTTTATACTAATTGCACAGGAAACTGGTGACTGTATGGCAAATTGTGGAACTTTTCAGAACAGGATGAGGATGGTGCATGAAATAATGGTGCATGCTTGGTAAATGGTATTCAGAAGAAAAAAAACACTCGATGGTTACTACCGGGACTTAAACCCAGTATGTTTGGACTCTGTTGCTCTTGTTTCCTCTTATGGCCACTCATCCCTTTCCTCAATGTTGAGAGGAATCTAGGTTTTAATGTTGCGGAGTTTGAAATGAGGATTGTGGGTAATCCGCTCATCGGTTTTGGTGAAATTTTTTTGTTTCGTTTGGAATTTGCTGTAGAACAAATGTGCAATTGGAATTTTTTGTGTATCTCTTACGGTTTTCGAGATAGAATATGGGTGTGCTCTAATTTGCATATCTGAGAAGATGAAAAGTGTTCCATCAGATAGAGCACCCTCAAGTTCCTATTATTACCTCTATAGGAATTTGCGTACCTCCATTGATATCCAAGATAGGAAAGGGGTAACAGACTTTTGACTCACCCTGTATATCGAACAGCCCTCTTATACAGGCGATTCCAAAGTCACCGAACTCCAATAATAAGATTTATATTACTTTGAGTCCACGAACTTAGGGGATTTTCGAAGATACAAAAGCATATTAAGGGAAAGTAAAATTATTTAATTCTTATAAACATAAAATGATAAACATTTGATTAAAGAATGAACGACAAGTATTTACAGATTTTATTATTGTGGAATAAATGATGCTTTTATTTTTGTGCATTTCAATTTTATTTTCAGGGTATGCCAATAATTAAGAAATATTTTCTTATAGAAGCCATTTACATTTATTTGTTACATTTAACAGTGTAGAACAATCAACATTATTATGTGAAATTACATTATTAAATATAAAGTTCCTTTTCTATTATCATTAACAGAATCGCATTGAATTTTTTAGACGATATTTTTGCTATTTTTGTGCACAACATTCATATATACCTTTATGTAAACTATTTGTTTAAATAATATATTACAATATTTTCATAATATCTTGATTTTTTTATAAGTCATGGTTAAGAAATGGTTATACTCATGGAAAATTCATTACTCTAGCAGTGAATTACTCCAAGTCAATTTTGATTCTGTCTTTTTTTCTAGTTTATTTTTATTTTTTGATTTAGTTTTTTATTCCCATTGTTTAACAAAATATTGAAATAAATAAATAATAATAATAATAAAAATAAATATATTAATAAAAATAATAATTGAAGTATTTTTCTGCTCTCTTATCTCTATTAAAATAAAAGGTCTACTGCAAAATTAAGCATACTCGATTAATTTTTCCCTTTAGTGCTTTGGAAAATGAACTCAATAACAATCACTATATTTTTGCTCAAGTCTCTCCATGTTAGATTCGAATTCGGATTAATAGGATCATCAGGAATAAGTCCTATAGCAGCGTTCGCCATGCCTACCGCAGGTGAGGCATAAGCCTTAATTTCATCTGGAATCTCATAGTTGGCTATATAGAGTGCTTCCTTTATAGACTGTCGTAAGGTTAATTTGATAACGGGTAGATACCGTTGTAACGCGAGTTGCCCAAGAGGTTCCATGGTTGGTAAAACATCTTTCTCCACTCCATTGAATGCTTCCTGGATGAAGATAGTCAATGCGCCATCGACAGGTTCTATATTTTGAATAGCTTGATCCACAGAGGTAACGGGTTCTACTGTCAACGTCCATGCGAAAATCGACAGCGCTAAAATTGAAATCTTCGGTATCATAGTTTTAAGCTTCAGTCACTACCTGAAATAATGAAATATGAACATTTGAGAAGGTAAAGATGACTTATGCAGGAAATATTTCAATACTTGACATTATCATATATGGTGTATTATTAATTTTGTAACATAAACGTCGGGGAGTGATTCCTGGGATCAGAACAAGAAAGAATGCTTTATGAACATTCTTACAAAGCGTTGTTACTGAATAACATTAGTACAGATTTCATTTGTTTTCAATCACGTCATCAGCATGACGTATACAGGAGGGTTGGCTTATTTCCGCGAGGGCAGCGGTTAATGAACAGTGCAATAGGCCAAGTGGTAGGTCTCTTGGGAAACATGGTGCGTCATTACAAGCAAGAATAAGGCGATATGCTGTTCATGTATGATCGTGCAAATGGCAATGTGCATTAAAGAGTACGCTTGTATCAGGAGCATTTCGTGTAGGATATCTGCTGCAGTATATGGTTGTATGCGTGAAGCAGGCACAGTATTGCCGATCCCTGTGGATGGTGGTCGATCTTGTCGTGTACGAACACCTGCCATCAAGGAACGTGTGTTAGAACATGTGGGCAATGATCATCGAGGAAGTAGGTATCTACGAGCGACTTCCCCATTCCATGAGGCATTTCTTATGATGAGGCCAATGTTTATCCTGTAATAACAGATGTTTTGTAGGACATATAAAAAAAAAGATGTTTTGTAGGACATAACAGATGTTCATAGGGACAGTCTTTCTTGTTTTGATGCGGGAATTACCCCCCGACGTTTGTTACAAATGTATGGATACATTAAGCAGATTAGGTAAAGATATAACCTGCAGACTGTCTATATAGGGTTACTGAAAGTTAGACTTCTAATTTATACGAATCAATCCTTTCTCTACATGATACTAATAAACAATTAAGTAATTTTATAACCAAGTACCAAAGGGCTAAATTAGTCGCCGTCGCATAAACCATTGAAATTAGGGTATGTCTTTATGTTTAAATTAAAATACCTCCAGATTTTTTTAATAGTTTTGGTAAAAAATTATACAACAAAGTTTAGTAATGTTTCCAAAACGTTTTTAATATCTACTAAAAAATAAAAGATTTAGGCAAAGAGAAAAATGACATACTGAAAAATCTATATACTATATATCTTGCGTGTATTTATTTATTTATCTGTAATTCTATCTCCTCCTAGACGGTTTGAGCTAGCGACTTGAAATTTTCAGGGCAGGCTTAAAAATTAAGGACCTGTTATATCGCCAAAAATCAGCCCCCTACAACCCCCCACTTCCCCACTTTCTGGGGATTTCATTTAAAATTATCTGCTTTTGCTTTGTAATTCCCCTCAACAGATGGCGCGGGCGGGCGAAGCCGCGGGTAACAACTAGTTTCATTTTAAGTTTATTACAGGGTGATTCAAAAGTTACACAAGAGTTTCTCAATATATAAGAGTTGCGACAACTCTGTTGCTGATTCTGAGATTGGTCGATGCCGCTGGGCCGCCATGTTGTAACCAAGAAACAGCAAGTGTAGTCGAGTTTAAAAATGGGGTTGATATTCTGCCATTGGATATTCCAAACGTCGGAAAATTGGGCCATTAATTGTTTCGACTTTAAAGTGATATCCCTAGTAGACGTGATTGGGCTATCAAAGTAAAAATATTGGCAAAAGAAAGCGAACTGTGGATACCTCTATCTATATATATATAAAGAAGGATGTTTGTTTGTTTTTTATACAAATCTAGTTTTATTCCGATCTCGATAAAATTTTGCATACTTGATCTTCAAAGCATGAGGAAGGTCACTGTCTACCTCAGATTTCGGAAAAAATAATTATCGATAAAAAATCGATATTCATGGTTATGGCAGGGCATATTAATGAGAAATATCTCATGACCAACAATGCAAGGCAAAGTTTGTGCAACCATAGATATCAACAATGGTATCAACATGAAATTCACAAACACTCTGCACGGACCAACAATATATATCTCATGACCAACAATAAAAGGAATCGTATGTGCAACAATACGTATCAAGGATGGTGTCAACACGCAATGCACCAACATTAGGCAGGGATCAACAATATATATCTCATGACCACCAATGAAAGGCTAAATTTGTAACAATACATAGAATTCCTGTTATTCAGGCTTTTCTTAGAAAAGAGAGTCCTTAGTACTTAACAATTTTTTGAAAATCTTTAAAAATGATTAGTAACTGGAGATAATGGAAAGTTAGCAGACTATTGAGAAAGAGTGGAAAGACGACAGAGGAAGCACTCCTTTAGCTCCGTGATGTATTGAGCAAATGGTAAGCAAGTCAGTAGAAGAATCGGCGATCGACAGACTACAAAAAAAGATGAATGGCCAAGTTTTGATTCAAGACATCGAGAAAGGAACGGGAATTGCAACAAAATCAAGAGTACATCTAAAGTAAGATTACGTGAGTAAGAAATTATTTTGACTAGCAGTGGCATCCTTGGAGAGGTCCATCCGTCGTGAGCCTTTAAAAAATTTTTTTCAAGTTTTTATTAAGAATTTTTACTGTTTTAATTCTAAGCGTTTTCATGTGTTTATACAGGGTGTTTTTGAATTGAATACAGATTTTTTGGTAGATGATAGAAGAGGTGCTTAGAAGTATTTTTTGTCATATGAACATGGGGTCCCCGCAGCTCCGTTTACTTACAATACTGCATTGAACAATCAAATGACTGTGTGCGTTGATAGGCGTAGATTATTTTATTTTTAACAATTAACACAAGCAATCTACTGTAATAACTTTTATAGTAATTGTTTGCAAAGAAATTTCAAGGTGCACGTGCTTGTTTGTTGGATTGGTCGTTGCGGACCAGTTGCTTGGCCACCGAGAACGCCAGATCTCACACCGATGGATTTTTTTTTATGGGGAAGCATAAAATCATGTGTACTCCGAATCCGTAGATACCGAAGAAGAATTGGCGGCTCGTGTTGTCGCGGCAGCAGGTGACATCAGCGACCGTGCAAATCAACTGTTTCCACGCGTACATCAGTCCATCATAAGGCGTTGCGAATTGTGCTATGAAGCAAATGGCGGTCATTTCGAACAATTTCGAACAGTCAAAAGTCATACAGTAGATTGCTTGTGTTAATTGTTAAAAATAAAATAATCTAGGCCTACCAACGCACACTGCGTCCCGGTGTCATTTGATTGTTCAATGCAGTATTGTAAGTAAACGGAGCTGCGGGGACCCCATGTTCATATGACAAAAAATACTTCCAAGGACCTCTTCTATCATCTCCCAAAAAATCTATACTCAATTAAAAAACATCCTGTATTTTAGATATTGCAAAATTTAATCCAAAAAAAGAGTCCGATCCACGCTGGGATTATCACCTAGAGCTACACGATCATTTGAAACATCTGAACAACGGGAGTTTCGAATAGAGCAAGAGGGTATAAGAGCTTTTACGTCAAGGGCAAGAAAAACTTGAATCTAAAGTATCTGGTGATGTTCCTTAGTGGTAAGGCAAGTCAAGAAGAGTTTAATAAAGTCCTGGTATATCACCTACACTTCCTGTTTTTCGTATTTTTGGTAGAATGGATAGTCCTTTTGCTGTGTGTTGTTTTGATAGAGTTAATATTTAACCAAATGGGAGTTATAATTTAATTTTTTACATTGTTCTCTTTACCTACAAGTGTAATTATTCCAGGGCAACGCCGGGTACCTCTGCTAGTCTTTCTATATATATAAAGAAGGATGTCTGTTTGTGGGTTTGTGGGTGACTTTGTGGGTTTGTTTGTTTTTTATGCAAATCTACAGTTTTATTCCGTTCTAGATGAAAATTTGCATACTTGACCATCAAAGCATGGGGAAGGTCACTGTCTACATCAGATTTAGAAAAAATAATTATTATCGATAATAAATTGATATTGATTATGATGTCAAGGCATATTGATGAGAAATATCTCATGACCAACAATGCAAGGCAATCATTGTGCAACAATAGTTATCAACAATGTTATAGACACGCAATGCACCAACACTATGCAGGGTTCAACAATATATAACCCATGTCAAAAATGCAAGGCAAAGTTTTTAGATAAGTTTCAATTTGTAACTGTGCATAGAAATCCTGTTGTTCAGGCTTTTCTTAGAAAAGAGATTTCTTAGTACTTAACAATTTCTTGAAAATCTTTAAAAATGATCAGTAACTGGAGCTAATGGAGAGTTAGCAGACTATTGGGAAAGAGTGGAAAGACGACAAAGGAAGCACTTCCTTAGCTCCGTGCTGCATTGAGGAAATGGTAAAACATTTAAATAGAAGAATCGGCGAGAGCCAGACTACAAAAAGTGATGAATAGCCAAGTTCTGCTTCAAGACATCGACAGAAGAGTGGGAATTCCAACAACATCAAGGCGAACATCTAAAGTAAGATATCGCGACTAAGAAATTTTTTAGATTAGCAGTGGCATACTTGGACCAAAGTCCACCATCTATTGTGAGCCTTTAAAATTTTTTTTTCGAATTTTCATTAAGACTTCTTACTGTATTAATTCTAAGCTTTTTCATATGTTTATTATTAAGATATTTCAAAATTTATTCCAAAAAACAAGGAACCATGCCAGGGTTATCACATAGCTTATTTGATGACACAATAGATCCTAACATTTCGTAAAAACACATTTTGACTATATTCTGTGTGAATGTGAATATATTTTGGAAACTCAGATGATGATAATACGATGGTTGAACGTTCGTTTCCAAGAATTATTAATAATGAGCATAAAATGACGATGCAGTGACAGGATATAAATAAGGCAGCGACTATAGAGGAGGAAAAGGTGTCACATGTGTGTCCCTTGAGCTCCCTATCAAACAAATAAAAGAATACAATTTTCTAGAGCGTGCAGCTGCTCAAGCTTTTGCTGAAAAGATAAAGGTACTTTCCCTAATGAGCTAATAAATGGAGAAAATTTATTTTTCATATGGTTTTTGTAATGTAGTAACTTACTTTAGAGAAGTTATAGATAATGCTTATCTAAACATATTAGAAAATTATAAAGATATCAACTCATTGTGTGACAGTGCAATCTTTACTGCTAAAACTGATACTGTCAATATAAACAACCACATTCAGGACAGGATTCCACGCTGAAACGGTTACATGTTGATGAGGGATGATGATGACACTGTAAACAGAGTTCCTCAACTCTCTCAATCCATCTATAAAGTATTTTTTAATACAGGCAGATATAATTCAATACTCATAGACTTTCTTTGATATTCTAAAATGTCAAGGATGCAATGTCGAATTTTCCTGGGCGAACCCAACTGGACACAAAATTCCAGTGCGAGCACTTTAAAGAATTCTTTTCCTTTTCCAAAGTGACTGTAATTTATTAAGTATCTTCATTTATATTCAAATTCAGATATTGCTAAATTTCAAGAAACAAACAGCCCAAGCAACGCCGGGCATATCAGCTCCTCCTCTATGTATATAAAGATGTTTGTTTGTGGGTTGGTGGGTTTGCTCGTTTTTTATACAAATCTACAGTTTTATTCCGATCTTGATGAAATTTTGCATACTTGGAGAAGGTCACTGTCTACCTCAGATTTTGAAAAAATAATAATTATTGATGAAAAATCGTTAAGGCAGGGCATATTAATGAGAAATATCTCATGGTCAACAATGCACGGCAAAGTTTGTGCAATACAGATAAATTTCAATTTGAAACAATGCATAGAATTCCTATTATTCAGGCTTTTCTTAGAAAAGAGAGTTCTTAGTACTTAACAATTTCTTGAAAATCTTTAAAAATGATCATTAAATGGAGATAATGGAGAGTCAACAGATTATTGAGAAAGACGACAGAGGAAGCACTCCTTTAGCTATGTGCTCCATTGGGCAAATGGTAAGCAAGTAAATAAAAGAATCGGCGACCGCTAGACTACACAGAGTGATGAGTGGCCAATTTTTGCTTCAAGACTTCGAAAGAAGAAAGGAAATTGCAAAAACCTCGAGTGTACATCTAAAGTAAGATTACTTGAGTAAGAAATTATTTAGACTAGCAGTGGCATCCTTGGAGAGGTCCATCCATCTTGAGCCTTTAAAAAAAATTTTTCGAATTTTCAATAAGAATTTTTACTGTATTATTTCTAAGCGTTTTCATGTGTTTATTTTTAAGATAATGCAAAATCTAATCCAAACAAAAGTCAAAGCCACGCCAGGGTTATCACCTAGCTTATTTAGTAGCACATCAGATCCAAACATTTCATGAAAATACATTTTGACTATATTCTGTGGGGGGAGGCCATGGCCTGATGGGCTTTCACTGAAACACAACTTTAGCTCCATCAGGCACGGCTAGTCACTGGATGGGCAGCTCATCAGTGACTGAGGATCTTCACCCCCCTCCCCCCGGCTGCTGTGACCATGATACAGCAGTCGTTAATCTAGGTCCATCGAGAGACCCAACTCGTCGGCCTCAGGCCATACAGGCTCTGGATGGACGTATTGGATTACAATGAATTAAAATAAATAAAAATAAATAAATAAATAAATAAATAAATAAATAAATAAATAAATAAATAAATCTGTATATTCCTGAAACTGAGATGCTGATAATGCGATGATTGAACGTTCGTTTTCAAGAATTATTAATAATTAGCATAAAATGATGATGCAATGAAATCCTGAGATCACGCACTTCCTTCGGAAGGGAAGTAAAGCCGTTGGTCCCGTGTAGTCGTATGCTGGCTGCACGTTAAAGAACCCTTGCGAGGCAAAATTTGCGGCCCCTATAACGCCGTCCTGAAATGACCATGGCAGTTGACCGTGCCACCCCCGCAATTTCGACCCCACTGGAACACTTGGGCCTAAATTCATAGTAATGTAGATCATGGCTAGAGAAATCTGGATACTAAATTTCCCTCCTTTACCTACCTAAATAGCACATAGATTTTTTATCCTCTCTGATTCCCCCCCCCCCCCCGTAATTCCGACCCCAGTGTACGAATCAAAACCAAACTAAATGTAGGTGGCTATGCCCACAGTAAGGTACATTCTGAAAAATTATAAAAATTATGATGGGGACGAACGGACAAAATAAAACCAATAAGTAGCTTCATTCTTCTGCTACTTAATGATATAATTTATGAGCACTTGAGCAATCGTGCTTCGACAAAGCGATTTCACGTGCGCGTGCCGATGTCAATAATGTTTAAAAGATGAACAGAAAGTAACAATATGTTCAGTCTCGACAAATCGATTGTTATATGACTTGCCATTATCTTGATATTCTTTACAGCCACTGTTTTAGCACGTGAAATCAACTTGAAGGGGTCCACGAAAAATTCTGAAACTTTGCTGCTCTTGTTTCTGAAAATTGAATTTGAAAAGATTAATCCGGTTTCAAGTTATCGCGCAAACGGCGGACGGCCGGATAAACGTACAGACCAAGGGCGCATTCTTACTGGGTGATTCAGTCAATTTCTGACGATTTTAGTACTATGATTTATTGACCCATTAATGTTTACAAACTTAGCATTTCAGTATGATATTTTAAGCAGTTCGCAGTTTTTATTCCCGTGGAAAAGTCTTGATGATATACTCAATGTGGCCACCACGAACGTTTTGAACTGCTCGCAGCCGAATGGTGAAGTTGTTCATAACTCTATCTAGGATTTCTGCATCCACAAGGGTGAAGCAGTCGACGATGCTTTGTCGCAGCTGGTCTAGGGTTCTTGGTGCTGTAGTGAACACACTGTCTTTAAGGAACCCCCAGAGATAAAAATCACATGGGTTTAGGTCAGGACTCGTAGGGGGCCAAAGAAAGCTACCCCCGAATCGATCTGGAAACCTGTTGAAATGACACAATTTCCGGATTTCTGATTGAGAAAGTCTAGCACATCATTAATGGTGTGAAGCCTAGCCCCATCCTGTTGAAACCATTGATGTCGAAGCGGTATACGCCTCCTGGTGCGTCTCGACACTTATACTCCTTCCGGAACTTTCTTTGCACGGTTACAGGTGATTTTGTCTCGAAATACCATTCAACAACCTTGCATTTCCGCTCTGTTGATAAAGCGGGCGCCATTTTTCAACAATACGATTTTCATGCAGCGCCGTTGCAACAATACAAACTCCAACTATTTAGAAATTCGATATGGCGCTCATATTCTTTCAATTGTTTATCCCTAATGCACGTCATTAGAGTGAAATGGTCAGAAATTGACCGAATCACCCTGTATAAGTAGCTTCTTGAAAATATAAATGCTACGCTAAGTATATTTTCACATTCACGTGTTGTCCAGAGGAGAAAACTAAAATCGTAGGGAAAAGTTTTGAAATACCGGATATGTATTTCGGCTACCAAGAAGGACCACTTCAGCGATGAGAGACAATAGTCAACTAAAGAAAATAAAGCCAAAATGATAGAGAATATATAGACAAGGTGGAAGTAGGGGGTCAATTGAAAAGAATATCTCCCTTTGGTTAAGCGAAGGGAATAACGACTATTGGACAAGTTAAACAGTGGGTAAATAAAATAAAAGGAGATACCTTGTCAATACGGGAAAAGGAAGTAAACTAAAACAAAAGGAGAAAAAAAAACTAACAATCCAAAGTAACTAAACTATAATGAACAAAAAATTAAAATAAAATTAAATAGTAACAAAAAGCAAAAACACAGAATAAAAAATAAAACCCAAAAAGAGAAGAAAAAAGAATCAATTCGATAAATCAAACTAAAGAGAGTTTGAGATCGGCCCTTTGTCCACATTTAATAATTTTTTAGAATCCCTTTTATATATTTCTATACTCTCAAAGCTATGTAATTGATTTCTTAAATTGACAGTAACTTAAAATTATCTGAACTAATACCATGAGCTTGGAGATGCTCGATCTGTCCGAACTACCATATCTTACATGAGCTAAATGCTCTTTCAACCTTTTAATATTTCTGGAGCGCTGACCTACATAGTTTTTCTCATAAAAATGACATTGAAATAGATAGAATCCCGACTTTTACAGAGGTGGGATAACATCTATAGGATTTCCTAGGAGTGCTTTCAAAGTATTCCCACTTATGAATACAATCTTTAAATTGCAAGCGCTAAGAATTCTTTTTTCAAGCCCTTAGTTAATTGCGGATCATAAACAATACTAATAAATTTAGGGCTTGTGTTCTCTGGAGTTAACTTCCTGGAATCCTTTCTATTTAAAAGAAGCTGATGACTACAGAGTAAGTTGTCGACAATTTTATCGGAAAAGCCATTCAAGCTTGCTATAGATTTAATGGTACTCAATTCAGTTTCGTACCTTTGGTCGGATAAAGGAACATTAAGAAGGCGGTGGATCAAAGCGTGTTTATGGCTAGGACACTGAACGGAATCATTCATAGTATAGCGATAATTATTGGTGGGGTTTGGATAAATGTCGAACTCTAACCTATCATTAAACCAAATAACATTTAAATCTAGAAAAGGAAAGCGTCCATCGCTCTCAACTTCATGGGTGAATTTCATTGCTGGAAACTTATTTAATTCGCTGAGAAAAGAGCTAATTGATTCGTGTCAAAAACAGCGAAGATATCATCCACGTATCTATACAACCTGCGAGGAAAATAAGAGAGGATTGTAGCTAATTGATTCTCGAATTCACTGTCCATTATCTCCAGTTATTAATGATTTATAAAGATTTTCAAGTAATTGTTAAGTACCAAGAACTCTCTTTTCTAACAAAAGCCTGAATAACAGGAATTCTATGCATTGTTACAAATTCAACCTTATCTATATTAAACAAACTTTGCCTTTCATTGTTGGTCATGAGATATATATTGTTGGTTTGTAGAACGTGTTTGTGAATTGCGTGTTGATACCATTCTTGATACCTATAGTTGCACAAAATTTGCCTTGCATTGTTGGTCATGAGATATATATTGTTAATGCCTGCATTGTGTTGGTGCATTGTTGATACCTATTGTTTAACAAAGTTTTCCTTGCATTGTTGGTCATGAGATATATTTTATTTGTCTGTACAGATTGTTTGTGAATTGCGTATATTTCTCATTAATATATCTTGACATAACAATGAATATCGACTTTTTATCAGTAATTATTATTTTTTCGAAATCTGAAGTAGACAGTTACCTTCCTCATGGCTTGAAAGTCAAGTATGCAAAATTTCATCAAGATCGGAATAAAACTGCATTTGTATAAGAAACAAACAAACAAACCCACAAACAAACAAACAAACAAACAAACAAACAAACATCCTTCTTTATCTTTTTCTTCTATATATATATAAAGAAGGGTGTTTGTTTGTGGGTTTGTTAGTTTCTTATGCAAATCTACAGTTTTATTCCGATCTTGATGAAATTTTGCATACTTGACCTTCCTTGATCTTGAGGAAGGTCACTGTCTACCTCAGATTTCGGAAAAATAATAATTATCGATAGAAAATCGATATTCATGGTTATGGCAGGGCATATTAATGAGAAATATCTCATGACCAACAATGCAAGACAAAGTTTCTGCAGCTATAGGTATCAACAATGGTATCAACACGCAATTCACAAACACTCTGCACGGACCAAAAATATATCTCTCATGACCAACAATACAAGGTAATGTTCATGCAACAATAGATATTAACAATGGTGTCAACACGCAATGCAGGGATCAACAATATGCAAGGTGTAAATGGACGACGTTTCACAAATTTAAGGATATGTAGAGGATGAAACTCTGAGCAAAAAACTCTCGTCGCATTTTTCGATCTGAGGCTCCGTTAAAAAGTTATAGCGCTTTAAAGTTTCGTGACGTCACTTCCGTAAATCTATCTTTGTACAGACGCTGAGCAAATTTCAACTTAGCACTATAACTTTATAACGGAGCCTCAGATATTAAAACGCGACTAGTCCTTTTTTCTCAGAGTTTCATCCTCTACATATCCTTAAATTTGTGAAACGTCGTCCATTTGCACCAGTTATATCTCATGAGCTGCAATGAAAGGCAAAGTGTGTGCAATATAGATAAATTTCAATTTGTAACAATGCATAGAATTCCTGTTATTCAGGCTTTTCCTAGACAAGAGAGTTCTTAGTACTTAACAGTTTCTTGAAAATCTTTAAAAATGATCAGTAAGTAGAGATAATGGAGAGTTAGTTGACTATTGAGAAAGAGTGGAAAGACGACAGAGGAAGCACTCCTTTAGCTCCTTGCTGTATTGAGCAAATGGTAAGCATGTCAATAGAAGAATCGGCGATCGCTAGACTACACAAAGAGATGAATGGCCAAGTTTTAATTCAAGACATCAAGAGAAAAAAGGGAAATCTGGCAACATCAAGTGTACATCTAAAGTAAGATTATGTGAGTAAGAAATTATCTAGACTAGCAGTGGCATCCTTGGAGAGATCCATCCATTGTGAGTCTTTAAAAAAAATATTTTCGAATTTTCATTAGGAATTTTTACTCTATTAATTATAAGCGTTTTCATGTGTTTATTTTTAAGATATTTCAAAATTTAAATAGAGCAAGAAGGTATAAGAGCTTCTACGTCCAGGGCAAGAAAAACCTAAGTCTAAGGTACCTGGTGATGCTCCGCTGTGGTGAGGCAAGTCAAGAAGAGTTTAGATAAAGTCCCGGTATATCACTTAGACTTGCTGTTTTTCGTATTTTTCGTAGAATGGATAGTCCCTTTGCTCTGTGTTGTATTGATTGAGTTATTATTTAATTAATTGGGAGTTATAATTTAATTTTCTGAGATTGTTCTCTTTACCTACAAGTGTAATTATCACGGGCAACGCCGGGTACCTCTGCTAGTATATATAGAAAGAAGAAAGACTAGCTGTTGATGATCTTCGTTTCTTGGGCTGTTTGTTTGATGAAATTTTGCAATATCTGAATTTGAATATAAACGAAAAAGCCTTACTAAAGTATATATTCACTTTGGAAAACAGAAAAGGAATTCTTTTAAATGCTCGCACTGGAATTTTGTGTCTAATTGGGTTCACCCAGAAAAATTCGACATTGCATCCTTAACATTTTAAAATATCAAAGAAAGGCTATGAGTATTGATTTACTGGGTGATTATAATTAAAGTTTCAGTTTCAAAACGCTATAAAAAAGAACCACTTAGTAGAATGACGTCCAATTGAAACGGAATGTTATTGAAGAAGGGGGAAAGCTTATGGCATAAGAAAAAAAAGTAGGTCCAAATTTTAGCAACAGATGGCGCTTTTAGCGTCAGAATATGTAAATGAAAATACTTGTCATGCGCACGACTTATTTAATCTATATATATAAAGAAGGATGTTTGTGGGTCTGTGCATCTGTGGGTCTGTGGGTCTGTGTGTATGTTTTTTATACAAATCTACATTTTATTCCGATCTTGATAAAATTTCGCATACATGACCTTCAAAGCATGAGGAAGGTCACTGTCTACCTCAGATTTCGGAAAAATAATAAATATCGATAAAAAATCGATATTCATGGTTATGGCAAGGCATATTAATGAGAAATATCTCATGACCAACAATGCAAGGCAAAGTTTGTACAACAATAGGTATCAACAATGGTATCAACACGCAATTCACAAACGCTCTGCATGGACCAACAATCAATATCTCATGACTAACAATGAAAGGAAAAGTTTGTGCAAGTGTAATTATCCCGGGCAACGCCGGGTACCTCTTCTAGTTTATTATAAAAACGCCGGGTACACGGTTTTTCCTCATTTCGCGTCCGGGAAGTTCGCCATGGGTGTCTCATTGAAGGACCACGCTCTGCTTGTAAAGCTTTTTTACAAGAACAATGATTCCGCACCAGTAGCTCTGCAGAAGTTCAGAACACTCAAGGGTATGAAAAAAGGCGTTGGTCCGATGACTGCCGTGGGTCTGGAGAAAATGATTCAGAAATTCGAAAAGAGGGAGTGCAATCTGGTAGAGGGAGGAAAAGACTTGATTCGACGGAATTGTTGCACAGAATGCTGGACAGCATATTGGACATGTTTTGCGCCGGTCCCCCGTAATTTAAAAAACCGATTTGATGGATGCTTTGCACTCTGAACAGTACAGTTGGTTTATCGTGTAACTTACACCTTAGCCTTTGTTTTACGATTCATTTGTCATTTGTAGTCTAAATTCTGACGCTTACAGTGCCATCTGTTGCTAAAATTTGGACCTACTTTTTTTTTCTTATGCCATAAGCTTTCCCCCTTCTGCAATAACATTCCGTTCCAATTGGACGTCATTCTACTAAGTGGTTCTTTTTTTATAGCGTTTTGAAACTTAAACTTTAATTATAATCACCCTGTATTTCTGTCTATATTAAAAAAACTTAATAGATGGAGTGAGAGAGTTAAAAAACTTTGTTTACAACCTTATCCGCATCTCACATCAACATGTAACAGTTTCAGTAGAGTGGTATTCAGTCACAGAGAGTCATGTCCTGAATGTGGTTGTGTATATTGATAGGACCAGCTTAGCAGCAAGGATTGGCATCTCACACAATCAGTTGATCTTTAGAATTTTCTAATATGTTTAGATAAACATTATCTATAACTTCTCTAAAGAAAGAAACTATATCTATAACTTCTCTAAAGGAATTTACCAAATTGCAAAAACCATATGAAAAATAAATTTTCTCCGTCTACTAGCTCATGAGGAAAAGTACCTACACCTTTTCAGCAAAAGCTTGAACAGCTGCGCGCCTAGAAGTTGTATTCTCTTATTTGTTTTAGAACAATTTCTTATATTTCTCCAAAGATTTTAATAAAAAAAGACATAATAATGATTTTTATTTATTTATTTATTCTCTACTCTCAGTTTAAGTGGCGCCGCCCTGGTGGCATTACTTGGACTGAGCTAAGTAGGATTCACAGTAGTTTAAACACTGCTTTTATAACACAGAACACCAATTCCAGATAACATTCTCTCTTAATAGTTATTAGAACGAATTTTTTTCCTAAATAATCATCTATTTTTTAGTTTAAAAATGTAAGAATCCTACTTTCGCAGCCATTTATTCAAAAAAAACAGTGCCCTCTTTATTCACTGAAAGTAGGGA
>JAHWFO010104619.1:60241-83420 GCA_023313115.1 Rhysida immarginata | reverse complement strand
ATTCATATGTCTTAAAGGGTTTTGTCACTTCTAAAGATTATGTACACAAAAATTAGTACAAGAAACACATTAGGGACTACAGGATTGTTTTGCTTTTATACAGTTTCCTTCTTTCCTTCTGCTTCGTTCAAATCGTGTAAACAATATTTAACCCATTTTCCGTTCTTCAAACGTCTCCAAATTTGGCACACTGATTCATTTACGATGATAATACATAGTTGCAATATAATTGTTTAAATTTTTAGAAGCAACATTTGTAAAACGTTCTGAACTGTCAAGACATATATCCTTTTCTAGAAACGTTATGAAAACGTCGTGAAAATAGAAATAAGTAATTTCATCTCAAATACTACGGCGTGTAATGTAACTTTAGATGTGATTGTTAAATACTAATTTGTTAGATTGTTTTCTATAATGCATGTGAGACACTGTGAAACTCCTTAATAGAGCGATGTCTACTGCTAATTACAAAAGTAAATACCAACCAAAAGAGTGGAAAAAAAATTAGATTACTAATATATTTAAATTTTTAAATTGGTTAAAGCATTTTAATTGTAATTTTAAAAAATTGCAAACAATATATACAGTATTCAATTTTAAACTTATTGACTATTTTTAATATTGTATTACCTATATAAGAAATCCTGGAAGATCATTTAATTTTTCATAAGCTTTTACTATTCGTCCATAGTTCATTTCTGAGTCATTTTTTTGAAATAATTTTTTTAAATAATATTTGCTAATTACTTTTGCTAATATTATGATAATATATTATTGGTTGTAAAATAATTGTTAGAATTTTATTTAAAAATTTAATAATCAGTACAATTTTAAAATTTCATTTTTATTTTTCAAATGAGTATGGATAAGAGAACAAAAAGGAGTATGTAAACTTCTATTCTGTTTTAATTTTTTATGTCAAATAATATAAAAATAACAGCCTATTAGTAAAACCAATACTATTTTTTAAAATTTATTATAATTTATTTTTTTCTAAGTTTAATCAGCAAAAAATGAACGTTAAACACTATTCTCTATCAGAGCTAAGCAGGCGCATCTAGCCCTTTACACACCCGACGTTTGGTGCGCTGCAGTCCAAAACTTACCGACGGTTTGTGTCGCCTCTCCCCATTAATGCTCTCTGGTTCTACCCAGCCTCACTCGTTTTGGAATGTTGTTATAGGAGTGCAAGTGACTATGTCACAGCTGACGTCATTTGCGCGATGAACGGTCCGAGAGCCTAGGAAATGGGATCGCTGGTTCCAAACATTGGAACCACGCAATATACGTACTAGTAACGTTGAAACGAGCGGCCAGTAAAAATGACATCTCTTAAATTATTATGTTAATTTGTGTAATTGATACTATTATTAAGACATTTAATCCCATTATATAATTTATACATTAATATTAGAACGCTTTTTAATCACTTTTAATCACTTAGCAAAAGAATGCCATCATTCGCGGATCTTTCTTTCTTTGTGAAAACGATAGATGTCTACATCGCTGTTTTGGCTCCTTCTTGAGCAGTGAGGAACTAACCAATTTCACATCTTAAATGTGTTATAAACACTGGGCTTATACAAAGTGGTTTTATTCCATCCCTACGTTGGAACCATGTTAAATCCCGAAGCGAGAAGACTTGTTTGGAACCAAATCGAGTCACGTGACTGAAGAATTCCAAGGACTGACGTCACACTTGCACTCCCTATACCTGAGTGAGCTTTACGTAGTGCAGACAAAAAATCGTGTAGAATAATGCATGTGGTTTCCAAAGTAGTAGGAAATAGAATGAAAATGAAACAATAGTTTGATCTGGCGTTTTTTCAGCACTTGCTGCAGCTGTAGTTCTTCTATTTCGTACGCTATGTTTGTTCCAATGATTTGAACTATTAAAACTACTGGATCCTCCCCGCATAGAACTGCCGGCGGTCATGTAATCGATAAGCAACCAGGGCAAGCAATCGATCAACTCTAGGGACAGATTCAATTGAAGCCATTGAGCAAAACAGTAGTTATGATGGATTTATTAATGACAAACTCCTGTTAATTTAACTCCAATGCAATTAAACAATTTAGTCAGGCCTACTAACGAAGAAAGCATCTTGCAAAGTCACAACTTCATTGGATTAAAAATTAAAAAAAAAAGTTTTAAGCACATACTTTTACTTTTAAAAGTGGATATAAAAAGTAAAAGATAATTTTTAGTGCCTCTCTTTTAAATAGATATTCATAAAATTAAAAAAAGCTAAAGGTTTGGTAGGCGTTTAATGTAAATTTTAAATTGAAAATATTACACAATAGAATAAACTTTACTTTTTTTTTTTTATTTTATGAATTCCGATTTAAATGCGACACCAAAAATTATTTTGGACTCTTTTCATGCACGTTTTAAACGTGTGCTTAAAATACTTAAAAAAATTTTTAATAATTTTTTATTTTATTCTTTTTAGTCTTTACGTTTTATTAAAAAAACATGCTTTTACATACCCACAAAAACCAAGAAAGCCGTAGAGATCTGAACATGAAAGAGTTCGAGGCAATGAGGAGTAGATTGGATACGTGCATCCTAGCTGGTGGTAGTCATTTTCAGCAGTTATTGTAGATTAAGAAGCTTTACTTGTAAGCTTATGTAAGGTAATAAATTATTAAGAATTGATTTTTTAATATTTTTTTTTATTGATTGTGACACCTAAACATAACGGGAATCAATGAATAATTCCAGCTAAAATAGTAAATACTACTCCTATTGATACAACGTAGTGAAAGAAGTGACCATTGCCTGGGATTTTAATTAAACAAAATCACTTTTAATCCTGTTTAAGAATTCTAATTTGAATATTTTTATGCTGAATTCTAGTGTCACCGGAAATAAATCAGAGTGCCAAATTTGGAGTCGTTGAACAACGGGAAGTGGGTGAAAATTTGATTGCAGTATTTGACCCAAACTAATAAACATGTGAAATTAAGTAAAAGTGTAATGTATAATGAAAAACAGAGGATGTAGAATAGAGGTAAAAATAATGAAAAGTAAATAATCATTGGTATCAAAAACAGTGTTTATTGTTACAACATTAACATTCTTATATACTTGCATAACGGTGAATATTGCACTAACTAATTAAAACAAAATCCAAATATTTCAATGTGGTAGGAAATTTAATAACAGCCGACGCATTTCGGTAATATCGCCATCATCACGGCCACAAAATAACTACAGAGGTGAAAACAACAAGACTACCGAATATATAGCTAAAGAAGGGGCATGTAAGCCAATCGGATTTTAGGTATTTAAGCACTGATTGGTGTATATACCTCTTTTGTTAGCTATATATTCTGTAGTATTGTTGTTTTTTTTCCTCTGTAGTTATTTTGTGTCCGTGATAAATGTTATTACTGAAACGCGTCGGCTGTCATTAAAATTCCTACAATGTTGCAATATCACAATACATGATACAGTACACTGGTATAACCACAATCATTAACGGGATCATTCTCTATATCTATGTTCTGGACCAATAATCACTGATGCTCGAAAAAATTTTTTTCACTTCATGAACATACGCTTGAATGCATCTAATTTCAAAGATATACCAAATTTATTAAATGCCATTTTAAAATTTATTAAAATATTTACAAAATATCCATTACTAATTCTAGCTGAAGGAAAATATGGCCCAGTGACATTTTTATTTGTTAAATGTCAGATTTAAAGATGAAAAAAATAACACGTGCTGTTACGATTTACGACGTCAACCTGCCCTGATCTTAGTACCTTATTATTAAAAAAATAATACAGATGAAAGAAATATCTTGACATTATCTTGTGCAACAGGTTTCCTGTAAAAAAAATTTCTTTGAATGTTTACAAAATGTACAATAAAAACCGAAATACTGGGTAACAAGCGCCCGTATCCTTACGCTGAGTAACACGCTCCACTCTCTACTACTCCCTACAGTTGATCGCTTATCTCAGTCTAGTACTTATCGATTATGTTACTCGCCTGTCGCGTCAGCCAGCCACAGCGCGGATGATCCAGTAGTTTTAATAGTTCAAATCATTGGTTTGTTCTAAAAAATTCTTCAGAACTTTCAGCAGGAGCTCTCTGCCTGTCTCTCTCTTCTGGCTTCAGAATGTTCAGGAGTTTTAACAGCCCGTCTTGGCGCAGCTCTTAATCGCTTCAATTGTCGTCTACTTTTTGCTTGGTCGACAGCGTTATTTAGTCTCGGGACTACGCTTTGTTCTTTAAAAAAATCATTTGTTCATCTAAAAAGTCAACAATTCCTAATTAATTCAACAATTATGCAGGCATATCTATTCTAAATAATTTTTTTGGCCACATAATCTTAACTTTAGACGTGAACTCTTCCTACGCGGTGAAACTCGACGATATAACGGATACCAATTTTCATCAATTATAGTTTGCTCTACCAGGGTCCTAGGAAATCTTGTAGAACAGAGGCTATCTTACATGCAAGGAGAGTTTCTACTTAATGCACCTGCTCCAAACCCCCAGGCAGGAGCGTCTAATGATAGCGCTTTTCCATCACAGCTCTATGCTCTTTCTATGAGGAGAAGCCCGAATCAGGGGAAGCCACCACGCGCTCTCACGCTCTAAAGACATGTTGAGAAATTGAATGTCCAGTGCCAATTGAATTGTCGCGAAACCTGTAACCGGCCGGGGGGAAACCAAGTGCCCCCTGTAACCAAATAGGTTGGGGTATATATCAGTTCGTTAGAGGGGGGGGTCTTGGGGGCGCAGCCCCCCAGTCTTTAAAAAAAAAATTCACTCCGAGCAAAAAAAAAAAAAAAAATACAAAACAGTGCCAGTGTAATCTATGCTCTCACAAAAGTGCTTCGTTGTTGTCTTTGTGTGGCCATTATTCCCCTGATTCGGGCTTCTCCTCATAGAAAGAGCATAGAGCTGTGACGGAAAAGCGCTATCGCTAGACGCTACTCCCCAGGCGCCAATGCAATTATAATAAGCTGATTGTTGGCCGTTTAATCGAAGTCACACGATTTCAAAAACGGAGCCGAAATCTTGTCTTTTATTGCGATTCCTCTACATCAGGTTTCTTCGATAGGCGGCCTGAAGTTTTTCCATGGGGCTTGCTTTTTCTCTTCATAGGTGGCGGTGGTGTACACGGTCATTTGTGTACGTGTGCGCTACAATTCCAACAATCTGAGTGGGGTTATTTACTACTTGATAATCTTTTTATTTATTTATTTATTTATTAGTACTGATAATCCAATACGTCCATCCAGGGCCATATGGCTAGAAGCCGACGAGTTGGGTCCCTGGATGAACCTGGATTAACGACTGCTGTATGATGAATCTGTCGTTGCAATTCGCACTCTTGCTCTCGATGTCTTGAAGTTAAACTTGGGTATTCATCACTTGCTTTGGTCTAGTAGTTCCTTCTGTTACCACGCTTGCATTGTCGGCGGTCGCCTGAAAAATTCAATGCAACTGGGTCACTCACCACTTGCTCAGTAGCAGCAATACGCTGACGAAACCGATACGCGCCAAGCGAAAGACTACCTCTTATGCCGCCTTTCCATTGTTTCTCAATAGTCTGCTAAGTTCATTATCTTCAGTTACTGCTGATTTTAAAGATATTCAAAACAGTGTCAACTTCTAATAACTACCAGTTCTAAGAAAAACCCGCAAGAAAGGAATTCTATTTTTTTGAAAATCGGTTAACAAATAAAAAATCGGTTACAGCCATGGAGGCATTACTTTTCGACCTACCTTCGTATTACTTGGCAATTTTTTTCATCTAAAAGAGAGCTAAGGAAACAATCTTTATCAAGTAGCTTATATAACAGTCTATTACAGCAACCACATGATAACTTCCACTGACCCTGCAAATGTAATTTATACTTGAGAAGCTCATAAAGAGCAACACTAAACATGTTAACTGAAACAAGACCAACCATATAATTAGATGTAATTCAAAATTACTTATATTACTGTTATTAAGTACCGAAAGGTGCTTTATGCTATCACTGTGGGGAAACGTGTCTGTCTGTCTGTCTGTAACTCAAACTCCTCCGAGGCTATGAAAGATTTTCTAAGTCTGTTTTCGTCAGTCGATGAATATGGTTCATAGCACGAACCAGTTACAAATATTATCTAAATCGGTTTATTGGCACGTGCATAAATGGTACCTCTATTTTCCCGCCTAGCAATTTTCAATGGGTAGATATATTGAGTAATATATCAAACAAATCGTAATGACGAGATAGATGCGGTTATTCATTATTATTTTCGTCAGTCGATGAAAATGGTACATGGCACGAATCAGTCACAAATATTATCTAAATCTGTTCAATAGCACGTGCACAAATGGTACCTTTACGACCCCACCTAGCAATTTTCAATGGAGAGATATATTAAGTAATATATCAAACAAATCGTAACGACGATTAATATTTTTCGCCAATTAATAAATAAGGTTCCGGGAATGAACCATTTTGAAAATGGTTAAAATCGAAACAATGACACGTGCTCTAATAGTACCCTTATGACACTCTCAAAATTTTTCACTGCTAAAATATGGCATGTAATATATCAAACGACTTGGAATGATGTGTCAAGAATGAATATGAAGTAAAATTAATGGTAGTCGAAATTGTTTTCAAGGAACCTGGTTTAGTGGAACCATTATGGTGCATTGGAACTTTCAATGCTAAAATAGAGAATGTAATATATCAAGCGACTAGGAACGAGGTGTCATGATGGAATATAACGTAAAATTAATGATAGTCCGAATTGATTTCAAGAAACCTGGTTTAGTGGAACCATTATTGTTCATCGGAACTTTCAAAGCTAAAATATGGCATGTGATATATCAAACGACTTGGAATGATGTGTCATGAATGAATATAACGTAATATTAATGAAAGTTGAAATTATTTCAAAGTTACATGGTTTAATGGTATCATTATGATCCATTAGAAACTTCCAATGTTAACATAGGGCGGTTTAAAAATATAGTTCCGCGAATGGTTTAGTTTAACCTTTCGGTACTTGGTTATGTCATTCCTTAATGGTTTATTTATTTCATTTAATTGTTTTCTTGCTTGTACAGGCGCTTATTCCTACTAAGGAATTTTGCGCCATCCCAGTTCAGAATAACGACAAGATGATAGTAGCAACCTGGACCGATGACTTTACCTGCCCTCCAGTGAGAACAAGACGGGTATCCACTGGCTGTCACGGGTATTTTTATTTGGGTTATCCATAATACGGGATTGAATTACTGTTTTATTTAAATAACAGTATTTTGATATTTTGCATGATTCTTTTGCAAAATTACATACATAATTATCAATTACATACATAATTCTTTTGTTGGATTTAGTCTTCATGTACTGTAATATTGCGACCGCATCAATTTTCGCATATTTTGAAAACAATATGACCATGTGATGATTAGTTACCTAGTATTACCCTTTGACTTGCCATCTTTTACACGTATTTGTAGTTTTAAATTGCGCCACAAGATGGCCACGTATGCGCAGTTTTAAAATGGGATGTGTTTCATAGTGAAAAGTTAACAATATTATTAGTGTCGCCATCACGCTGATTCACGAGGCCAACGAGAGACAGGCCAGGGCAGTCAAAAGTCACATGATCATTGGGCTCTGGCCAACAATTCATCCTTCATTGTCTCCATCTTGGATTTTAACAATCAGTACTTTTTCGTTTGTTGGAAACAATGAAAGATGGATTGTTGCCCGGACTCCGATGATCATGTGATTTTTGAGTGCCCTGGCCTATCTCTCATTGGCCTCGCTGATTCAGTTTTTAATGCCATTGTTGATTTTTAGCCAATCAGAACGCTAGGAACAACACGTAGCCTACACAAGTAAACAGACAACCGATTTTATATATACAGGGTGTTCATAAGATGACGGATAATAAGCACCTAGCATGATACTTCACATCAAAGTAAATAAAAAGTTCCTGTTGCAAAATGTCGAAATCTCAAATTTTTTTCCTAAAAATCGCTAGCACCAAGCTTTAACAGCAGCTCATAGCGCCATCAAGCGTTATTCCATTTCACTGAATCTACTGGTCAAGGAGAGAAAAAAACCATGACGCGTCAAGTTCCCAATGATGACGCAGTTAAGCGAAATATATCAAACTTCGCGTGGTGTTTAGACCCTTAAAAATTGGGTTTTCGACATTTTGCATGAGAAACTTTTTATTTACTTTGATGTGAAGAATCATTCTAGATACTTAGTATCCCTCATTTTATAAACACTCTGTATACAGGGTGAATACAAAAGTTTGAACTCACCTTTTATTTTTTGAACCGAAGCAGATATGTCAATTTTTGATGAAACCAATGAATAGGAAGTTGTGGGTGGCCTATTCCATGATGCACTTTTCATCATCCCAAATATGCAAATTAGGACACGTTCAAGATTTATCTCAAAAACCGTAAGGGATAGAGAAAAAAACCCAATTGCAAACTTGTTCAGCATAAAAAAACAAACAAAACAAAAAAAATCATCCAAATCGGACCAACCAATCACCCACATCACGTGGTGAACTGTTTGTAGCTTACAAACAGTCACACTGCACAAGGAAAACTGAATGTTGATATTTCCACCATGTAAAGCATGCAAATCAAAAAATTAACATAAATTACCATACTCACATTCACTTTCGTGCGGAAAGCAAATAAAAGGCATATTTCAGCACACAGAAGACAGAACGATTCCAGGATGGCAAGCTAAACTGTTCCGGAAATGGTCAACATGATCTTGTGCTTCAGAGAGGCAAGGAGAAACCTACATGCTGCAGTTAGGTTGTATCGAGACAGATATCTAACGAACGCTATCCATCTCGTCAAACAATGCGTCACATTATTCAAAGATTCGAGGCTACAGGGAATGTTAATGCAGAACGAGAACGACCAAAGGCACAAGGCGACGAGGATACAAGAACACTAGTTCTGGCTGCAGTTGCTGCAAATCCCCTCACAAGCAGCAGAGCAATTGCTGCAGATGTTGGATGCCATCAGGGAACTCTTCTCAACATTCTACACGCACATCATTATCACTCATACAATATTCATTGTCACCAGGAGTTACTGCCATTGGATTATGTTGCTAGGGCCGTCTTCTGCAACTGGTTACTTACCTGCCTGGACGACAATCCAAACTTCATTCATGAGGTGTTGTGGACAGATGAAGCCCAGTTCACCAGGGATGGAGTTATCAACAGGCACAACCATCATCATTGGGCAGACGAAAACCCGCGATGTCTACGAGAAGCAACTCATCAAGTGACCTAGAGACTCAAAGTGTGGTGTGGATTGTACAATGACACTGTGGTTGGACCGTATTTTTACGATGGAACACTGACTACAGAATGCTACCGGGCTGAAATTCTCAACGTGGTAGTCACAGACGTCACTGACAATTTGCCATTGGCCTCGTATCAGCGCACGTGGTTTCAGCATGATGGAGCTCCTCCAAATTACGGGTTGGTCGTTCGCGAGCGTCTAAGTGAGACGTTTGGACAATAATGGATTGGCCGAGGAGGACCAGTTCGTTGGCCACCCCGCTCCCCTGATTTTACACACTTGACTTTTTCTTGTGGGGATACCTGAAGGACAAGTTTTATGCTACGTAGCCCGCCTCAGTGGAGGATCTGGTTCAACGAATCCAGGAAGCGTGCCGAAGAGTGACACCAGCCATGCTTTGGCGTCAGTTAGGTTCCGTGCCCAATTGTCTTATGGTGCCTACGGTCGTCACATCGAGCATTTTGTTGATTAACGTTTTTTTAAACTGTTTGAAGTGACTTGTTTGAGCTGCGTGACTGTTTGTAAGCTATAAACAGTTCACCACGTGATTGTGGGTGATTGGTTGGTCCGATTTGGATGATTTTTTTTTCTTGTTTGTTTTTTTATGCTGAACAAGTTTGGGTTTTTTTCTCTATCCCTTACGGTTTTTGAGATAAATTTTGAATGTGTCCTAATTTGCATATTTGGGATGATGAAAAGTGCACCATGGAATAGGCCACCCACAACTTCCTATTCATTGGATTCATCAAAATTGACATATCTGCTTCCGTTCTAAAAATAAAAGGGGGGTTCTGATTTTTGTATTCACTCTGTATATCATGATCTGTAAATTAAGGTGGTCGTTGAACTATCCCATCCCACCATTGTTCCATCACATTAATGAAGAAAATCATCATAGAGGGCGAAAATGCACTCTAGTGGCTAAAAAGGCACTCTATATTGTCCGATTAGCAGTCATTATTTATTTTCACAATGTTTAAAACCAGCGTATGTTATTTGTTAGCAGTTAAATTAAGCCATAGTCAATAAGAATACTTATGGACCCAAATTCCTCACCATCAGAAAGGAAGTAGACCAGGGTATAAAACAACCTGGATCCCCATCCATATTTTATTAACTCCTATTGAAGCTTATGACCAGGGTCTAAAACTCATTGTTGCCCAAACAGACTTCTCGCAGGCTTTTGATACGGTTTCTAGACCCCAGCTTCTCCACTACTTGGAAACCTTGGGTGTCTCGAAAGGATATATGGATCTGCTGGATGACTATTTAAGGGACTGCACTAATATCATCAGTTTAAATCCCCTGATTAGTAAACCGTCTACTCGAAGCATTGTCCAGGGTTCAGGCCTTGGTCTCCTGTATGCTGTTTCTACAGCTTCTCTTTTTAGTCACCAGTTTAACTGTAATATATTTGAAAAATTTTCCGGAATAAAGGCACAAAAGTAAACAGAATGTGTACTAATATGACAAAAAAGGAAAAAATAAGTATGTGGATAATAGTAAATAAAAGAAATAAAACACTCTTTTGTTGTGGTGAAAGAGTGTTTTATTTCTTTTAATTATGTAATATATTTAGTTATGTCGATGATAACTTTTTTGTTCACCACATTTCCACTTCAAGAACAAGACGAGGCGATAGATCTACTTCAACAAGACTTATCCTATATGTCCCAATGGTACAATCGTAGAGGCCTTAGCCTTAACTCTTCAAAACTCATATCATGATAGGCCCTAAAGATGGCACAAACCAAATTCCCATCAAGATCCTTGGTATTACTTTTGATCCCGGTCTAAGGTTCAACGACTTAGTAGACAATATTGTAACGACGTTGCATCGTAAGAATTACTTAGTGAAGCGATTGAGATCTATTTTGACCATTAATTAAATATGGCGATATATAAAAACGCTGTTATAGTACCAAACATCGCTTATGGGGCAATATTTTGGTCATCGACCTCTACAGCCAATTTGAAGAGATTTAAGGTTGCCTACAATCGCCTGATTATGACTGCCTTTAAATTGAAAAGACTAGATTCAGTGACGAATGTATGTATATAGTACAATTTACTCACCCTTGCCGTTATTAATAAAGTGGCCCCTACATCCGAGTTGATGGAGGCGATACGCCATGACACCCATCCTGCAGCGTTTGTTAGGGCCTGGTTCGCGTCCAGTATCAATATTCGACTAACTCGGAGATTCCTTTTTGTGGTACCCTGTAAGATGACTTCTTTTAAATCTAGATGTTTTCCATATAACGCAATCTCCCTTTGGAACGATTTGCCATATGAAATAAGATCAGTGATTTTTCAGTGTAAAATCCCAAAATGTGCTGCATCTTGTTATCATTTTAAGCAGCATTTACGGAAACACTTCATGGCTATTCATGAGTAGGCTTGTTTTTTATTTTCTATCTTAGGTTTTATAGTTTGATTGAGAGTTGTTTGTGTTTTAGTTGTATATGTTTGGACGAAATGGTGGAAGTAATTTTCCCCTGAGCTAATTTTTTACTCCTGGAGAGTGCTATACAATAATTATAATAATAATAATAATAATAATTAATAATAAATTAATAATAATTGTAGCAACAACGGGGGAAATAACCCACTGGATAGACCGGAGGGTAAAGCCCCTAGTTGCCCCCCAACAGGCAAAAGCCCAAAACGGGCTTAATGAAAAATACACATAAAATAAAGAAATAAACAAGATAAAAAAGGTGCAAAAAGCAACCGAGTCTAATAAAAGAGAAAAAAAATGAAAGGACAACCGAATAAGAAACTAAATAAAAACAAACAAAGAAGAAAAATAAAAAAGATAAAAAATAAATAAATATAAAAATAAAGAAATAAATAAATAAAAATAAAAAATTAATAAAAAAAAAAAGAAAGAGAAGAGAAAAAAAAAGAAAACAAGAAAAAAACAACTACCAATAAAAAGAATAAAACACTAAGAAAATAAATGCATGTGCAGACTATCAGCAGAGGATAAATCTATGTCGTTAAAATGATCAACGTAATTTTGGATTAGTTTATTAACAGGGTTGAGCTTAGAAATATGCGATTTCTATTTGATATCGGGGTTGATGACAAATTCCCTACGAGTCCTTCTAATAGAATGAAAATTGAAGTCTGGAAATAAAGACAACACAGTAATCCTGTGGAAAAATACGCTAAGCAAAATATTGAATAAAAATATACTAACAATACGCTTTATGTTAAACTCAACCAAATTATAAAAGGACGGATTAAAATTAGTTAAAAATCTAGCTAAAAAGGAATTCAGACTGGAACACTTGCGTTGAATTCTGCCGAGAATTTGAAAATTGCCTCCAAACCAGATCCACGCACAATATGTAATTTTTGGAATTATAAATGCCTTAAATAAAATGTAAAAAGTCCTAGCATCTGAAAAGAAGTGCGCAGATCTCTTAATCAATCCTAGACGACGGGAAATATCAAGGTATATTGAATTCATGTGCATACCAAAGGAAAAATTGTCGCACAGGATAACGCCCAGATCTCTTATATAATGCGTCCTAGTAATCAAACAGTTATTAACACAGTAATCATGTATGAAGGGTGCAGTGGCACGGCTAAAAGAAACTACAAACGATTTTTGAGCATTTAAAACCAAACCATTATCACTGGCCCATTTATAGACTTGAGATAAAGCAAGCTGAAGTCCCATACAATCATTCCACCCTTCAACAGCATGGAATAATTTCACGTCGTCAGCATACATCAGAATTCTTGCATGCTGAGACGCGATCTTAGTCGGTAGATCGGCCACAAAGATATTGAATAGCAGAGGGCCAAGGGAGGACCCCTGTGGAACTCCACTCTTGATAGCATACGCCGAACCAAGTCGTTTGAGGTAGCGCAGATTGAAACTTCTGTTTCTCAACATCGAGCAGAACCACTCAAGAGCAACAATGGACATACCAATGAATTTTAACTTCTCGATCAAGAGAGAAACATTGACCTTATCAAAGGCTTTCGAAAAGTCGAGAAACAGTGCATCTACCTGTGTCCTACTATCCAAATTACAAGTTACATAATGGGTAAATGAGGCAAGGTTCGACTGAGTGCTTCTCATAGCTCGAAAACCGTGCTGTTCATCTGGCAAATAAGGCTCGACATAAAGCGTTAACTGGTCTGCAACCAGCGACTCCAGAAGCTTTGCTGGAAAAGGGATGATAGTGATAGGTCTATAGGCCTTTACACCGGGCGACTCAGACTTTTTAGGGATAGGATTGATAATTACCCTTTTCCAGGCAGTCGGATAATGGCCAGCAGTCAACGACGTATTGAACAAATGCAAAAAAGGAATAATCATACACTCTATGCATCCTTTAAAGATGTAGTCCGGTATATTTAAAGACGTACAAGCTTTAGAGGCTGACAATTTTCTAGCACGATCCATCACTTGTTGCTCCGAGACAGCTTGCAGCCTAAACGTGGAATTAACTCGCTGCCAACAAGCGGTAAGATTGCCTGCATCTGCGACAAGAGTGCCATCATTGTCCATCGAAGCAGCGAATGAGGCAGCTAAGTTGGACAGTTCATCATCATCTAGGTGTGCAGACTTATGCTTACTCAAATTTAGGAGCTTTCTGGAGGTGTCCCAAAACATTCGTGGGTTTGAATGGACGAGTGATTCCAACGATCGAAAATAGGCCTGCTTGTCCTCACTCCATTGCTTTTTAAACGATTTTCTAGCTTCAGCAAACGCAGCGTAGTCTTGAGGGTCCTTAGAAATTTTAAAACTTTTGTGCATGCGTTGTTTAACGTGCCAAGCTTCTCTAGCACGCTCCGAAGTCCAGCAAGGAAATGCGGAAGCACGAGCTGAACGACTGAAATAGCGTCTATCGCCAATAGTCGGGCTCAGCCTGTAAAAGGAGTTATGTATAGCAACCCGAATAACATCAGTAATCCCCTCCCATATTCTATCAACATCATTAGAAGCTAATATTCCACTCCAGTCACTATTCAATATCCTAAAAACAGCGATTTGAAATCGCCCCTGCAAAAATCGTAATCTGACTCCTGCGGGCGTTCATGGTTAACGAAGAATTCCTGAAGATAAAGAAGAAGGGGAGGATGGTAGTCCTCTGGAACAACCAGAGCCTCTTCGGCACACTGTACAGTCAGTTCAGTATTCGAATAGACTTTATCAAGGTTGCCACCGAACTTATTGCGAACACGGTTTAGGTCAACCAAGTCAAGCTCGCGCAACCAACTACCGACAATTAATTTCCTCTGCTTACACAGATGTGACTGAGGATTTACCTCACAACCATCAGAAAAATTGAAATCACCGACGATAACGTAAATATAAGACGATAACGTATTTAGAACGTAGACGGAGAAAAAAATAAGACATATCGCCGAGAAAGATCTCCAAGTCCTGATTACACACTAGAGGGGGAATATAAACATTACAAATGATAAACGATTCCAGTCGGCCGGATAGCTGCCTAGAAAAAACCTCAACCGCAATAACGTCGATCTCTTTAATGCTAGTAGACAGCGAACATTGATTCACTCTCAAAGAAGAAGGTGCGCGATCAACACACCACCTCCTCGACGCTTAGAAGATCGATCACTTCTAAAAACCTTGAATCCGTCTCCAAAAAGAACAAAGTCTGAAATAGATTCATTCAGCCAGGTCTCGGTGAGGCAGTAAATCAGATCCGGCTTCTCGTTAACAAAATCAAAAATCTGGTGTGTTTTCGTGCGCAATCCACGCACGTTTTGATAAAATATCCCTTTAACCATGGAGTAAGTTACCAGTCCCCTCCCGACTGTTATTTGCGTTGTATTCACTAGAATAAACTGTCTCGTGTTCTTCTGAAACGATTTGGTTATCATATAATTTCCCAACAAACAGGGATAAAAACACACCCTCAGGCCAGATAGTAGGATTAAATAATAAATCAAAATCATGTTGACTTATATAAAGAACAAAGGAAGAATACGTATGAAACTTCGATTTAATCTTGACGCATTTGTTGATAACTAAAGATGGAAAAATTCCGACAACAAAATCGCTGATATCCTTGGCTGAAATATTTCGCTGCAGTCTAGAAACAAATAACCTTTTATCTTTATTATTGACGCTACACGCTTTAATCAGACCATCACTGCTCACTCTAGACCCAATCAGATTAGGCTTAAATCGACCACGCTTACCATCGTTTAGTCGCTGGGCTCCGGCCGAAACAGAAGGCCTTCCAACAAAAGAATCTATCTTCTTACTAATTTCATAATCAGTTGCTTTATGCTGCACATCCATATACTTAGAGCTCGAACTTATCCCACGCCCACTATCATGAAGATCTAACGCGCCGATAATTATGTCAATTTTCCGATTCAATTCTCTATTTTCCTCTTGTATTTTAGACGCGAGCTCAGTAAATTCCTTTACAGAACTAATGAGTCCACGTATAGCATCTAGAATTTGAGCAAAATTGCACTTATCTGGTGACACAGATGCACAAGATGACATAAAGCTTTGTTCATGCACGTTCTCAGTTGCTTCCTCACTATTGCTGTTATCGACGACGCAATTCGGGCAACGCCATGTTGATTTTGCACGCCGAATTTCATCCTTCGAGAGATTCACGCATTTAGCGTGGAAGAGAAGATGGCAGTCGCCTAAACAAGCGACATAGGGTTGACGACCATGAATTGCTTTATTACATGCCGGGCAGAATCCAATAGTACCCTGTCTACCTTTCTTATTATTTGCCATGCGAAGGAGCGAAGAGAACGAGCGACCACCACTCGCCGCCACCTGGTGAATAATAATAATAATAATAATTTTTCAATAATAATATAATATTTAATCATATATTTAAAATACAGCATTGATTTTTAAGTTTAAAATACAGTTTTGCCAAACCCCGAAGCCTTACTATAGGCTTGTATTAGATTATAGGGACAAAAGATTATATAAACAAGAACAAAAAAATAATAACATGCAAAAACAAATTCAAATGTATACAAAATACAAATAAAGTTTTCAAGTAACAAAAATAATTGTAAAAATAATTACAAATAATTTATCCAAATTAATAAACAATTTTTTAACATTCTATCCATTTTTTAATAAACAATTTTTAACGTAATATCCATGTCGGGAGTCTGTTAAAAATCTGTGGTATGTAATATTCTTTTTCTCTTGCACCATATACATTAAAGATTTTTGGTACTGCATATTTGTATTGTTTTCTTAAACCGTATTGAGTTTCTCAATAATAATAATAATAATAATAATAATAATAATAATAATAATATAAATAAATGTTATTTGCTGACCATTGAAATACTACTAAAATCATCTCCCTATTAAACTGTCACACATCAGTGGTAGAAACATTATTAACCCTGATTTTTTGCTTACAAGGGGAGGACCAGATCTGTTAAGCTTGGATTTAACTGAAATTTAAATATGTTGTTACCCACTCCTTCCACTATTATATGACATAGTAACTCATGCTAATGGGCATTAGTTAACGAGATATAATCATTTAAAGTTAGTTATGTAAATTATTAATGTATATTTACAAATTCAGAGAGTGTAATATTTGAGTAGTCAACGTGGTCATGTGGGTAAGTTGATAGATTCTAAGGTTAAAAGTCCCGACTTCAAATACTGCTGTTTTACCAACTTATTTAATTTTATTTTTTAAAACATGTTTTTGAACAAAATATATATGAAACTAATTTTAATTATTAAAAACATATTTTTATAATTTTTTTGCATATTAAATTTCATTTGAGGAAGGTAAGAAATTATTAATAATTATTATATTATTATATAGGGTAGATACAAAAGTGAGTCCCCCCCCCCCCCACACCTTTTTATTTTCGTAACCGAAGCATATATGTCAATTTTGATGAATCCAATGAATAGGAAGTTGTGGGTGACCTATCCCATGGTGCAGTTTTAATCGTCATGGTGTACTTTCCAAAATCTTGTGCATGAGGAAAAGCAAATAAAAAGCATGTATCAGCATACACAAGACAGAACAATTCCAGGATGGCAAGCTACATAGTCCTGAAATTGTGATTGTTTGTGATCCAATCATCGGATTTTGGAAAGTTTTTTTTGTTTTGTTCGGAGTTCCATGCTGAACAAGTCTTCAATTGGAATTTTTCGTGTATCTATTACGGTTTTTAAGATAGGATTTGAATTTGGCCTTATTTACATATTTGGGATGATGAAAAGTGCACCTGGTCCTCCCTTTGTTAGTTCAACGACCATTTTAATTTACAAATCAGGATATACGAAGGGTATTTCAAATTTGATCTGAAATTTATTTTGCATAAAATCAGGAAACTATAAAAAAACACACTCACACACACAAACACACCAGTTATTTCTCAAAGAACTCTCCTTGGTTCTCTACACATTTTTTCCAGCTTTCTGGGAGCATCTGGATACCTGTTCTGTAGAAATCTTCAGGCTGATGTCGAAACCATGTCATGACATCCTCTTTCACTTCCTCATTGAAACCGAACCTCTGCTCTCCCAAGAACTCTTTCAATGGTTCAAAAAGGTGGTAGTCGCATGTGGTTCAAAAAGGAGAGATTCGAGCTGTATGGAGGATGTGGAAAGATGTCCCATTTGAGTTCCGTCAGTGTATCCATAATCAGTTTGCCTATGTGTGATCTGGCATTGTCTTGCAGAAAACAAACACCACTGGTTAGGAGTCCTGGCTGCTTTTTCTTTGATTCACTACCTGAATACATATTTGATTCTGGGCAAGCCCCTGCCCTCAGTCCGGAAAACCATAAGGTAAACGCAATGGAAAACTGAGAAACAACAGCCAAGGGAATATCCCACCCACCCGGGGCAGAGCCAGCAGGGTCTACCTGTGTGAAAAGAGAGCAAGTAACGAACAGTGTGCCAGGAAGACGATAAATAAAAGGTGAAATAACAAAAAAAACAAAACAAAATAAAGTCGTGTGTAAAGAAAACAAAATATTACATAACAATAGAAAAACATGTGGAATTACTGCAGGAAAGGACCCTGGACAATAGAAAACGGTGGGAGGATGCAATCCGACTTTAGGTTGGTTTGGTTTGGTTTGGTTTGTTTGGTATAAACGTTCTTTTCAACTGCCAAGGTCATTTCAGGACGGCGTTATAGGGGCCGCAAATTTTGCCTCGCAAGGGTTCTTTAATGTGCAGCCGGTAAACGACTACATGGGACCAATGGCTTTACTTGGCGTGATCTCAGGATTTCCCCCCTGAAAAAATCCTCGTCGTCTTCGGCCGGGGTCGAACCCGCGTCCTCGGGCATCAGAGGCGATCACGCAACCACTGAGCCACCGAGGCCGATCCGACTTTAGGAAACGGTGGAAAAGCTACCCTTCCTTTTGTGCTAAACGTCCACTCCAATTGCCATTTCTCCATTATCTGGATCCATAGAATGTGTTTATAGCTCCCAGCATATGGCAAGACTTCCTGTCTCATGTTTACAGGGGGTGCTAGGACTGCCTTTTCAGCTGCCCGATTGACTAGCTCGTTACCAGGTATGCCACTGTGAGCCTTTACCCAAGAGAGTCTCAGATCCAGCCTTTCTGTGAGCTTCTGAATTAGACAGTGAGTGGTTTTAACTTGTTGTGTGGTAGGATGATTGCCTGTTACAGAAATAAGAGCTGATTCCGAACCAGAAAGCAGGTGAATTTTGATACCGTCTCTAAACCTAATCTCTTTTAGCCAGAGCAGTGCCTCATAGATGGCCTATATCTCTGTCTGGTAGACAGAGCAGGTTGGTTGCAAACTGAATGCTCATCTATGTGTAGCATCGTCATTCGTCAGGTATATAAAGGGTTCTCCTGTTTTACCTTCAAATAGCAGGTACATCTGGTAAAAGCTACCTTCTACCTTCTACCTTCATTGGAACAGATAGCCCGAGCAACACTCGACGGGCATATCAGCTAGAATTTTGTTTTCAAAAGATGTCACTAGATGGCGATTCCAGAGGAAAAATGTTTCATTTTATTCAATTTTTTCAGACTTTCAAGGTCGCAGGTATATATTTTCAGGAAGTTTGCTTCTCTCACAGTCAGTTATAAGTTGCTTGCTCCCGCGTATCGAAATCTACATGTTTTTGCGCCACAGGGGAAGACATACAACGTTGTTTACCGAAATAGACTTGAATGCACAACTACTTTACAATCTATGCCCAGCTTGCCTGTGTAGCTGATTCATTTATCTTATTTTTTATCATTATTTACTTTTTTACATATAATTTAATTTTCTTTTGTTCCCAATTCATTGTTCCTAAATCATCATTTTTGGTTTAAAATGATTATGAAAGGTTTGGAGAAGGCTTTCTAGACTGTTTCTCATTTTCTTGCATTTCCTTCATACTTTGTTAATCATAGTTCAATTTTTAACATAACAAACAATCGTTAAAAAATACTCAACGCATCTTTTCCACCTGGGCGAAACCGGTTAATATTGCTAGTCTTCTATATAAATAAAGAAGAATGTTTGTTTGTGAGTTTGTTTGTTTGTTTTTATACAAATCTACAGTTTTATTCTAATATTGATAAAATTTTGAACATTTGATCTTCAATGCAAGAGGAAGGTCACTGTCTACCTTATATTTCGAGAAAATAATAATTATCGATAATACATCGATGGCAGGGCATACTAATTAGAAATATCTCATGATCAATAATGCAAGGCAAAGTTTGTGCTTTATAAGATTTAGTTTATAACTCTGGATAGAATTCATGTTGAACAGGCTTTTCTTAGAACTGATAGTTCTTAGAACCTAACATCTTGAAAATCTTTAAAAATGAGCACTAACTGGAGATAATGAAGTGTTAGCATACTATTGAGAAAGAGTGGAAAGGCGAAAGAAGAAGCAGTCCCTTCGCTCGGTACTGTATTGGTTATGCCAGCACACGGCTGCGACTAAGTAAATGGTAAGCGTGTCAACAGAAGAAATGCCCACACAAAATGATGAATGGCTAAGTTTTACTTCAAGACAAACAGAGCAGAGTGCAATTGCAGCAACAGATTATCAAGTAGTGAATAACCTCACTCAGATTGTTTCATCGAAGTTATTGTTGCCATATATTTCCATATCAACGCTGGGGAAATATTGTTGCCATGAAAACTGATGTATTGATGATGCAACAAAATTTTTAAGATGAGGCAATGATAGAACATTCGTTTCCAAGAATTTATTAAATATGAGCAAGAAATTAATTAAAAAATAAAAACTCCGTTTAATTAAAAGAAATATAAATAAAAATAAATAATAAAAACAATGAATATAAGTCACCCAATGACTTTCACCATAAGTCACCGAATGCTGTTCAGATGTCATGAGCAGCCTCCGCTGCTTTATGGTCAAGTTTAAATTCATGCAACAGGCTGGCTTGAATTATAGGTGATGTAGGTTCCACTTCAGACGTTTTTTCAAAATAAAATTGAATGTTTTACTTAGACAAGTAAGTGCAAAAGAATGAACAATCATATCTATTAATGTATAAAAAATTGTATTATTCAAATCATTCTACGAGAGGATTTTAACCATTCAAAAATAACGGTGAAGAAAAGAAAAACTTTACCCTGGACCGGATACTACCACTTGGACAGAATGCCGGAGGACCTTCATTTGAAATCGCAGTTTGCGCGTAATTAGTTTCAAATTCAATTGATATTGTTGCAAAACTTGCACATTCAAATTGTTTCGTCTGACGAACTCACATTTTCTACTTTATTTATAGTTTGATAAGAACGAGATCGTTCGTCTGTTCGCGACAATATTCCAACAAGACAATGCCCCAGTTTTGACTGGTTCCTCGCTAATGGCATAAAGTAATGAACTGGCCTTCGATGTTACCTGATCTTAACCTTATAGAAAACGTTTGGGGTTGCTTTTCAAGAGCTTTTAATGCAAATGGGCAGCGACTAACATCAATTGGAGAATTGAGGCCCAAAGTCATAAACGTTGAGAAAATATCGATCTAATCACTTGTAAAATTAATTCCAAATCGTGTATTCAAAACTAATGAGAAAAATGGTGGATTTATTGGATATTAAACAATCTGGCTTTATCATTTTTGGCCAGGCGTATTTTAAGTTAACAAAGACAAAGGAAACCACTGTTCCACAAGAAAATAATTTAATAACATTAACAAAACAATTGCAAAATAAAAAAACAATACTAATACAAACACGTATGTACATTTCGAGAGCCAGGCCCTCTTCTTCAGCATGTATAGACTTCCCGAAGCTATTTTTTATTAATGTTATTAAATTATTTTCTTGTGGAACAGGGGTTTCCTTTGTCTTTGTTAGCGTATCACCTGGTCCACAGTTTCTGGCTTATTCACTTTACTACAGGCATATTTTGTTTTGTTTTTTAATTTTTTTCCGTTAAAGTTTGGACCATATTCAATGCATTTGTATTGCAGTCACGAAGTTGTGATTAATTTTTTTAATGTTTTGCTGCATCATCATTGTTATTTTTTACATAATGCAAGTGCTTTATAATTTCCGGTCCGCCTTAAATATCGGATGATAAAATCAAGTATATATCTTTAGATATTAAAACGTTATATTCAAACCTACATATAGATTGCATCCATTACTGAAAAGAAACTCAAAATTTTCATTACTTCTTCAGAAGAAATTTAAGGGAAATAAAAGACATTGTTTCAATCCTTATTACCACATACCAATACAATTCCTTTGCGTTCAGAGAAAATTTCTGCGGCACCTTCATAGGATCTCTGAGCGGTGCTATGATATCGGAATACTTTCTGCAACATCTGGAAGTTAATATCGAAGGTTCACTTGATGGAAATGGTATCTTCACATACAGGGTGTCTCAAATTGATGTATACACTCTTTGAAACGCTTTAACTCAGCAACGAAATCAGATAAAAATATAAGGTTTATTGTATTATATTCCTTTAACTTAACTTCCTTAATCCCATACATGTTCAAAATGTCCATATTCTGCCACTCCTACCGACGTCGAACAGAGCTATATACTAATGATATGGCATGTAATATATCAAACAACTCGTTACAACGTACCATAAGTAAATATCACGTGTAAATAATGATATTGGTTATTGGTTTATTAGCACGTGCCCTAATGGTGCCATATGACTCCATATGGTACCATTAGAACTTTCAATGCTAAGATATAAGTGAATAACACGTGTAAATAATGATAATGGTTATTGGTTGGTTTAGTTGCACGTGCCCTAATGGTTCCATATGATGACATATGGTACCATTGGAACTTTCAATGCTTAGATATGGCATGTAATATATCAAACAACTCGTAACAACATATCATGAGTGAATATAAAGAGTAAATAATGATAATGGCTATTGGTTTAGTAGGACATGCCCTAATGTTGCCATATGATACCATATGGTAACATTGGAACTTTCAATGCTAAGATATTCCATGTAATATATCAAACAACTCGTAATACCGTGCCATAAGTGAATATCACGTGTTAATAAAGATAATGGTTATTGGTTTAGTAGCACGTGCCCTAATGGTGCCATATGATGCCATATGGTACCATTGGAACTTTCAATGCTAAGATATTCCATGTAATATATCAAACAACTCGTTACAACGTGCCATAAGTAAATATCACGTGTAAATAAAGATAGATATTGGTTATTGGTTTATTAGCACGTGCCCTAATGGTACCATTAGAACTTTCAATGCTAAGATATAAGTGAATAACACGTGTAAATAATGATAAAGGTTATTGGTTTAGTTGCACGTGCCCTAATGGTGCCATATGATGACATATGGTACCATTGGAACTTTCAATGCTTAGATAT
>JAHWFO010104619.1:39688-60231 GCA_023313115.1 Rhysida immarginata | reverse complement strand
GCTATTGGTTTAGTAGGACATGCCCTAATGTTGCCATATGATACCATCTGGTACCATTGGAATTTTCAATGCTAAGATATGGCATGTAATATATTAAATAACTCGTAACAACGTGCTGTGAGTGAATATCACGTGTAAATAATGATAATGGTTATTTGTTTTGTAGCACGTGCCCTAATCGCGCCATATGTTACTATTTGGTACCATTGTAACTTTCAATGCTAAGAAATGGCATGTAATATATCAAACAACTCGTAATAACGTGCCATAAGTGAATATCACGTGTAAATCATGATAATTGTTTTTGGTTTAGTAGCACGTGCTCTAATGGTGCCATATGATACCATATGGTACCATTGGAAAATTCAATGCTAAGATATTCCATGTAATATTTAAAATAACTCGTAATAACGTGCCATGAGTGAATATCACGTGTAAATAATGATAATGGTTATTGATTTTGTAGCGCGTGCTCTAATGGTGCCATGTGATACCATATGGTACCATTGGAACTTTCAATGCTAAGATATGGCATGTAATATATCAAACAACTCGTAACAACTTCATGAGTAAATATAACGAGAAAATAATGATAGTGGGAATTGGTTTTGTAGCACTCACCCCAATGTACAATATTGTATTGTTAGAACTTTCAATCCAACTCCTTACGATTTATTAGATCTATTGTTATCCATAGCTTATTTGTATCAAGAACATAATGCTGTTAGGAATAATGGTATCTAAAACTCATTACTGTTATACATATTGCTAATTAATAGTAGTTAATTGCTTGCTTCAATAGTAGATGATTATGTAGAAACACTTTAGTAATTTAATATGAAAAAATAATATATGCTTACACATAACGCTCAACATTATGTGGAAGTTCTTACAAATTAAATAACTTCTATTTGTTTAAGTGTATGAGGAATAACTTCTCTCTCCATTTAACCTTTCAGTTCTTCAAGTTTATTCGTTTAAATTCTATTTATACATTAGTTTATTTCAATAGTACTACCTCCGTTCAGAAATGATTGTCCGTTTTGAGCAAATTTTTATTCAAAAATGATTGTCTATTTTGAGAAAATAAACAATTTGAGCGAAAAATTATTTTGCGAATACTTTTTATTTAATTATATTTACAATGGTAGGTTATTTAATTTGTATTTAAACAATTTTGTCCAGTTTTTATGGCCTCTGGGTTGCAGTTTAACATTACAGGAAGTCGCCCAACGTTTCTCTTCGCATTTTTGCCAAAGTGCTGTAATTTATAATTATTGCCATTGTAGGATACCATTCTTTCGTTGAGATGATTCCATCTTTTCACAGTTACCTCAAGCCCACTAAGAACAAATATTTGAAGATTTTCAAAATTTCAAATATTACGACCATATTATGCAAAGAAAACACGACTTGAGAACATATAAATTAATGAACAGCTTGCGATGATCATAATAATTAAAATAAAGTCAATAAAAGGACAAGTGAATAATTAATGTTTTTATGTTTAACAAAAGTATCAAAACAATCATTCTTGTTAAATTTTGTTTTCAGAAATATGACCATCATGGTCTTAGCTCGGCTGTATCTCCTTTTCAGAATTTTTTCGTGGACCCCTTCAAGTCGAATTCACGTGCTAAAACATTGACTGTAACGAATACAATGAAAATGGCATGTCATTATAATAATCGATTCATCAAGAATGAATACAATGTTACTTTCTGTTTATCTTTTACGCATTGCAGACGTGAGCACGCGACGATCGCTTTGTCGATGCATGATTACCAAGGTCTATAGATATTCATGGTCATCGAGCTCCATTGTTAAAATGAAGCTAAAGTTTCTAGCTCCCGGAAGGGCGGGAACTCTATTGAGAAGTGGCGCTGCATGCATAATCTGCCCAAATGCGCCTGCAGCGCCACCTTATCGGCAGACAGAAACTTTACTTTCGTATTCAGTTTTAATGAAAATCTATATCGCAGGTTGCGGTCGGCGATCGGGAATAGTGCGATCTATGCGGCACCTGGCGCGATCTGTTTTCCTTAGCTTCTCGAAACAATGGAAAATGGCCGAAGCTCGATGACCATGAATATTTATAGACCGTGATGATTACTCAATTCCTCATAATCTATCGTCTACACAGGGTGATTCAAATCGTGTGTAAAACAATTTAAGGTGTTATTATAGAGGTCAAGTTAAACAAAAAAAGTCCTATGAATATGGGTCCGAATTTGAACGATAACTGAGATATGAACAGAAATAAAAATGACGCCACCAATATCAACAAGTTAATAACTCAGGTTCTGTAAAGCCTAGATTAATGAAATTAGGAAGAATAAGAGGGTCATACCGTAACTCGGAAACTTCTCGTTGGAATTCGATCAAATTTTAACGGTATACACAATCTTAAGTTCCCTGTTATTCCTGTGTGTCTATCCGTTCGCTATGCATTACAAAATGGCTGACCAATCTTGATGAAATTTTGCATGGTAATTCAGGTTGACCCTAGAAAGGTTTTAGGCAGGTCATATTGAATCGAGTTCAAGGTTATGGTGGAGATATAACACTAACCATGACCTACTATATTATTACAGACCTGTTTTATTGAATAATTTCCATTGTTGTGTTTCGCATTTCTCAATTTTGCCATGGCGCTGCTTAATCCCCCTTTCTTTTTGTGCTAACTGAGATAAACAAAACGTAGTGCAAAAAAATATTAAAAAAAATACATAACGTATAAAAAAAAGTTTTGCATAGAATCTTATATTTTGAAAGAAAGTTAAATAGCGAATAAAAAGAAACCTAAATTTGGTTATGAAATGAATGCTTATTCTGTTTGTTTTTAACGTCACTAAAAAGTCACCTGACTATCTTAGTCCAAGCAACAATGTAATCTTTATTGTTGGAAACAATCAGAGGGGGGGGGGGGGTTAAGCAGCGCCATGGATCATCAATTTTTACCCTTTTATCTGCACTTTTAACCCTCCCCCCATCCCCCTTCTCTAAGTTTTTTAATCAAAAAATTGATTTTCTCGAACGTAGTATCTAGAAAATGTAATAGAGCTTTCATTTATCTTCTTTCCTTTCTCATCATTTCCGATCGAAAGACATATCCCATGCCATATGTTGCCATAGTTCTAAGACGAAGTGATAGCCACCCTCGCAACACCGACCTCACGGAAATAATTGGGCCTAAACTTCATAGTAATATAATCTTGTCTATATAATTTGGATACTGAATTTCACTCTTTTACGTACCTAAATAGCACACAAATTTGTTTTGTCCCCTTTAACCCCCACCCCCGTAATTCCGACCCCCGTGCACCAATCAAAACCAAACTGCATACAGAAGGTTGACATGCCCATAGTAAGAAGCTACATTCCGTATTTCAACCTTCTACCTCTAAAAATGTAGAAATTATGAAGGGGACGGTCGGACATTGTTAAAGCAGTAAGTAGCTGCATTCTTCCTCTAATAAGCTTAATAAAATAGATTACTAGCTGCAATACCACGGTTGCTCGGGCTGTTTTTTTTGATGAAATTTTGCAATATCTTAATTGGAATAGGCAATAAAAATTAACACATGAAAAAGCTTAGAATTAAAACAAAAAAAAATTCATATAGAAAAACGCAAAAAATCTTTGAAAATGCTTCCAATGAATGTCCATCTAGCAGTTCTACTCGGTCTGTGCTGTAATGTTTGACGTAGCGCCGGAGAAATAATGTGTAGAATAATGTGCGTGGCTTCGAAAGTGGGAAAAAATAGAAAGAAAATGAAACAGTAGTTTGAACTGACGTTTTTTCAGCCCTGGCTATGGCTGTAGTTCTTCTATTTCGTGTGATCGGACGTTTGAGTATTAATTTGTTTATCTAAAAAATCAACAATTTCAAAATTCTCTTCTTGGGTGGCAATGAATGTATATGATCATTTGTGTCTTGTATACTGTGCAATTCCAACAATCTAAGTGTGGTTATTTTTACTGTTGTTGCAATTCACACTCTGCTCTCGAGGTCTTGAAGCAAAACTGGTGCATTCATCACTTTGTATGGTCTAGCAGCCGCCATTTCTTCTGTTGACGCAGCCGCCTAGGAACGTCTAGCGCCACTGGGTCACTACCACTTTTTCAGTTGCAGCAGTGCGCATACTGTTTCATATTTTACATTTCGCATAAACTTTTTAAGCTCGTCTTTGATAATGAAAGCTTGCTCATTCTCAACTGGTTTTATTATTCTTTTAAAATAAAGTAATGAAATAGGAGATATTCCCAGCAGGCCGAAGTCCATTGTATAATAGAAATGAGAATTTAAAAACGCAATTCAGAAAGAATGCAAGTATTATTTTTTAGAAAAAAATTAGCAATGAGTAATTCAACAGATTTGCATTCCGAAGGTACTGCAGCATCATTGATAATACTGAATTGAAATCTATGTCAATTTACACAACAATTTATAAACGCATAGATGAAGAGTGTTTTCCCTGAGAATGTGTGCATTTCGATATTGCTTCAGCTCAAACTCTTATAGAAAAAGGAATGCGGATAGATTTTCACCACCCCCACCACCCACTAAATTCACTGGAGTTTGCACCTGCGGATTTCTCTCATTTTCTATCTGTGAAATGTGTATAAATATTTTCCTTCACGGCGTCATTTCTGCAACGGAGCTATGGGTCCAAAACATATAAAATAGCACTGCAATGCAATACAAAGCAATCCATGCTAAACTTCTTTAGTTATTGAAAAGAAGACTAAGAAATTTATCATATTTTTTATTTTCGTTTGTTATTTAAAAGGAGGAATATTCGCGCTTCCAATAGACCTTTCCGTCACCATGAGGAAAAAATGGCATTACCCACAATACCATTCCGATTAAGCTTTCAGGGTTATTATCATGGATGAGGTAAAAATGTGGTTATCTGTATATTCGCCTCTTGCAAGTTCGATCGAAGCAATGCCTAGCAATGTGAGTAAACTATCTGTGGCCACGTTGTGCTTCTCTTCTATGGGCGCTCGCAAATTTACCTCAAAATGAACGATTTTATTTTGTGTATAAATTTGCTGAATTGAGTGAAATATACCCGGTATGATATGCTGCGTAGCAGAACGTTCAAATTCATATTATAGACCTCCTGCAGGAACAAAATATTATTCATTTCCATCTGAAAACAGGTTTCCATAGCAAAGACAAAGCGATTAAAAGAAGGAAGTTTTTCGGATCTTGTGAAATTAAAGTTAACACACTGAAAACCGTATTTAATAAGAACATCCATTATCTTTTCATTCAACTCCCAATTTCATGGCCACAGAGAGTTTGAGAAACTTCACGCATGGTAACGCGCGTGCAGCTTGCAAGAGGCTAATAGTCTTCTATCATGAGACATTCTAAAACATTTGTGAGCTCCATAATTTGAGCCCAGGCTGGAAGTAAATAAATTAAATGCAACATCTTCATAATTTTTTCCATAACCTCTGTCTTTGTTTCCTTTAAGAGTTGATTGCAGTAGAAGAGTGATTTACTTATCCTATTTAGGGTTTCTGTTGTCCTTATCCTAAGCCCTTGTGAAATTTAACAGTGTCCTTCCAGACATCCACAGTCGCTTTTATCATGTGATATTTGTTGAACAAAAATCTTGAAAATTTTCTGTGGCATGATATTTTCACATTAAAATTTATATATGTTATGATGTAGATGTTATGAATATCAACTGCATACTTCAAATTTAAATAAGATTTTAATAGCTCTTTTCAGTTAGCTGGAAATTATTTCCTTTGTGTCCACTAACATGGCATAATTTTTCCACTTATTAGGGTAGCTTGATAGAAGTTGTCATTCTTTTACACCTTGCTCTATATTTGTTCGACATCTGAACTGTTAATTAAGCAATATGTTCTATTCATAAGCTTTTATCTCTTTGATTACGTTATTTGTTATTCCCCATTTTATGTATTTTTTCCAACAATTTTATTATGCTATGTTAATTTCAGAATGGACTTTTATTGATAGCTTCCATTGTTAATTACCTGTATGAACATTCTATGACTTATCTGTTAATATTCTGTTAATATAGATCATTACTGCTTGCATTGCTTACACTGTTCGAAATCTCAGCTTGCATAAGCATTTGCAGCTGAACGTTCCATCTTCTCTGATGTGGACATTTCATGAGACTTTACATTTATTGCTTTTGTCTGAAGGCACACTTTTAATCGGAGCTTGCTTCCTTAAGGTTCCAAAGGCGATTTCTATGTAAAACAGCTTCAGATTCGATGAACATCTTTTCTGATGCTTACAGAGTCTAAAATCTGGGCCAAACTGATTTTGAAGTCCTTGTTGATTCGTTAATTCACTTCGACAGCCGTTTTGTTTGTTAGTCTACGTAGGCATTTTGCTTTAAAAGTGCCACCATCTGCATGTCGCTGGAAGCGCGAATAGACATATTTAACGATAATTCGTAATATTTTAAACAAATTTTAAAAGTTGCCATCATACGTACTGTACCTTAATCGCTGATTGGTAAGGGCACTGAATATTTCAGCCCGAACCGTAACATTAATTAACCCTAAAATGATAGTTGCTTCTAAAATTATTCACCCCTCTTATGTCGAGATTAAACTTAAATATTCATACTTCAAAATTAGCTATGATTGCTACCACGCTAACTTGTTTATCCTGCATACTAGTATTTAATAAGATTCTAAGTAAGAGTCACTATAGACTATTTTTTTCGAGGAAAGTCAAAAGTAAAAAAGTCTAAACGTGTGGGTGCGTGCGCGTGTAATGAAAATAGTTGATTAAATGTTGACGACAATCTTTTTTTTTTGCAGTGCGACGTAGTGCAGCACGCTCTTCATCATCCTCTGAAATTGTACTTGACACCTGCACTCCGTAGTGTCAACAAGGGAAAAGAGCCTGGCTTTACTATAGTGAAGGCTGAGTATTTTAGATTTTATGTCATAAGCTAATAAATTATCCACGAACAAAGGTACCAATAAAAATAAATAAATAATAAATTATATTTTTTCAATATTACAACGGTTTAGAGTAAATTCAAGCTTCGGCCCGTTGAACTCCAAAGGATTTAATAGAAAATTTTAAAGCAATAAAATAAGAAAACTATAATTTGGTGTAAAATACAAATTAAAACCAAAAATATTAAAAAAAAACAAAAAAAACAAAAGCAATCTAAACTGAATCGTTAAAACTCTTTAAACATATCGATATACTACGTATTTCACATATACTTTAAATTTGGGGTGTTAAATTCTGAAAATGTGGCTTTAAGTTGCTCTTGAGCTTTTTTATATCAGACACTTTAAATAAACAAAATATTTAAGGTAATAGAAATTAGAATATTTTTCTAATTAAAATATTATTCGTTAAAGCAAGAAGTCTTTATTTTCCTTAATACGTCAAAAATTATTTTTTCCTTTTATAGGATGAATTAAATAGTCAAAATGATAGTAATAAATTTAACAAGGAAGACATTTCTTCCAATGAATTATGTGAGAATGAGATACTAAATTTAATAGCTTAACAAATTTGCGGCGGGCCTTAGAAATGAAATTAATGAATTACAAAAATTTCTTAATCAAATTATGCTATTATTCTAAGGAAGCTTTTTTTAAGACTTCATAAATACGGACATAATGACCCTTCATTAAAACTATATGAACTGTAAGTTTCTTTAATACATTCATTACAATAAAAAGTTCCATTATATGTTAAATTTATGTCGCTTCTGTGTTATCAATGAAGTATTAATATTATTGCTGTATAAAATAATAAAAAACTTTAAGTTGATAAAAAAATTAATTTTAACATTACATTTTTATATCTTCATGCGTTTGGCTGAGAAGGTAAATGTTGTATGTTGAGAATGCGCAGGATAAATTACCAATAGAAATTTAAAAGTGCTTTGAGAAATTTAAATGTGAAAATATGAATGGAGTAATGTGTTCGAGAGCAAAAGTAGATTTTGTATGGGCATGAGAAACGCTAATGAATAAGCACACTATCGTGAATGGGTGAAGTGTATAAGATGGTGAGGACATATAAGTGAGTACGTGAGAATAAACCATGAAATCATATAAACAGAATATTTTTGGATGAATTATATAAATGAAATAATTCTAGGAACCGTTATATTAAGTAGCGAAACCGTATGCAAGTAATAGTAGGCTCTCAGACATGCACTCTTTCATACCATTTTTGCAATATGGCTCTCATTTTTTATGTTGATAAATTGTAGCATTAAGGTTTACACTTTTAAATGTAGACACCTTATTGAATAATGGGTGAATACTAGGTAAATGTTGTTTATCTTCAGCTTTTCCCATTTCCATATGGGGTCGCTGTGTTGATTTTTGATTTGGCAATGATGTTTTTGTTGTTTACGGTCTGATGCCCTTGCTGACGCCAACCTCACGAGTGGAAATGTTAGAAAATAGGACAAACACAAGCATCCATGCCCTCGGCGGGATTCGAACCCGAGACTCGCTGGATCCGAGAGCGATGTGACCTGCGTCTTAACCCTCTCGGCCACCGAGCCGGCAGTGAAAACTGGGTAAAAAATAGATTCATATCATCCAGTCGATATATTATACCTCCGTAGTGATTGATCCACTTTTTAATTTTTTTTTAAATTTATGCTTATTAGTGAGTATCTACAAAAAGGTGTCTCAAATTAAAGTTACCTTTTCGTAGCTCGCTATTGCAAAATCTGTTCATCAGAAAATTACGAAGTTTCGCGAATGCCTTAATTACAAAATGGGAATTTTTTCCAGAGCAAAGAGAAAGTTAGTTCCAAAAACCACCGTAGAGGCGAACTATATCTTTATTAAGAATGTAACATTGAACTACTCAATTTAATTGTTTAATGATTACAACACATGATCAAAATGATGGCCATAATGATCTGCTACCATCGGTGAAAATAGTATGTTCAACTGTTAAAATCAGGTATGCCTTGGGATTGTCATGCATATTGTGCGTTGTTGTCCATAAGATCTGATAGAGATAAAATGGGATCACGTTAGATCAAGTCTTTAAGATAGCCCCAGAGCCAAAGTTATATTCGTTGTTATGCTAAACAGTTATGACATTGGTTTTGCATTAGCAACTTTACATGACCAAAATTAGCACATGCCAGTATTTCATCTTGAAATGCGCGTTTTATTGGTGCTCTTAGAACTAACTTTTTTTTGCTCTGGAAAAAATTTCATCATGTTATTAAGATCCCAAAATTTCAAGAATTTCTGATAAATAGTTTTCGTTGTAGAGAGCTACGAAATGTTAACATTAATTTGAGACACCATGTATAGGGTGTGGACAGAGCAGGCTTTGATCTTAGACGATTTGTTAAATATCTAGAAAAATACTTGACGAATTATTCTGAAACTTCAGGGGTGTAAAGAGCAGACTACACCTCAAACATTTCAGCAAAGGCTTTGTCCCGAAGGAAAATAGTGGACCAACAACAAATTGAACAAAAAAAAAATAATGCCTAGGATGACCGTGTAAAAAATAATGCTTGAAATGGTTTGTAGCTGTAGCATATGATTAGGAGGCTTCTTTTACTTATCTGTGTTCATTTGTATGAGAATAGCATGTACACTGAACGACCAATTTATTAAACACACCCTTTACGGAAAATGGATCGGCCTCCCAGTGACCCAACCAATGGAACAGGCCGAAGCGGTGTATAAAAAGGATGCATTTTATCACAAGTTGCAGTCAGCAGCAGAAATGGGCTGAATATGGTTAAATCTAAGGATTAGGCCGACTTTGAACGAGACATGATCGTTGGAGCTTGACGGGCCCATTTGAGCATTTCACCAACAGAGAACCTCCATGGCCCCACACGAGGCCATGACCCATCCTGTCAGCAGACAATCGGCGGGTCAAGGAGGAGTGTTGGTCTGGGGTGTCTTCTCTTGGGGCACACTGGGTACTATAATATCCGTAGACACATTTCTGAATGCGACACACTATCTGAACATTGTTGCCGATCAGGTGCACCCGATCATGATGACTGTTCCCTGGTGGTGACAGACAGTTTCAGCAAAACAATGCTCCCTGTCACCGTGCTCGAATGGTCATGGACTGGTTCAAGGAACACCTGCTTCAGTGGCCAGCTCGGCCGTCCGATCTCGACCCGATCGAGCTTTTATGGGATGAAGTGGAGAGAACCATCCGACGCCTTCCCACACCATCGTACAAACTGCACCAATTACGGGACGCTGTGATGTCAGCCTGGGCAGCTATTACCCAGTAACGATTTCAACACCTTCTTGAATCCGTGCCAGCACGTATTCGGACAGTTCTCGCCGCTAAAGGAGGCGCAACACGCTATTAGCGGGGTATCTCTAATAAATTGGTCGTTCAGTGTATATTTCTGGAGATATAAAGGTTTAAAATCGATCTTATATAAGTTTTTTATTTATGACACCCAACCCAATGCAGTGGCATTTTCAGTAAAGTTGATAAACTACAGTAGAGACAACACTACGCAAACAGAATATAAAAATATTAAATATTTGATGAAATATGAGAATTTTTACTAAATAACGTTTAATTTTCCAAATTTTTATGGTCATAAGAGCGAAAGAGGCTGTAATAAAAGCGAAAGGCGAACCTCCGGCATGTTGACTTCTTACACTATCTATCCAAAAGTAATCGGACACTTTCGAATATCTAGAAAAATGATCGAAATTCAATCACATTTCTGAGAAAAAAAATATATGTGTAATTGTTCTAGCCTCAACCTTGCTTATTAATAAACTTTGAAGAATGAAAAATAGATAACACAATAAATATCCAAAATGCCTTGTATGACATTTCTGACACTCCTGAATCATTTCACCGCAATGATAACTTTGAAAGTCTAAAGGTATCTTTTAATATATTTATCGAATTATTATCTAAATATAATATCAGGTTGTTGCAAAAGTTTTTTCCGGATTTTTATTCCAACACAAAAATGATTGAACTTGAATGACAGATTTAGCTCATGCAGATGTCGGGCAATGGTTGAAAAGTGAACCTTGAACTGTTCTGCGAGTTCCCTCGTTGTTACATTGTGATCTTCATCAATTGCTTGGCGTAGATCACCATCTGAAATCATGATTGGCCGACCAGAGAGGTGCATCTTGAAGAGTGCTATCTCCGCATCTAAACCGGCGATACCATTCTTCTATTGTACAGTCAACCAAAGGAAATATTTCCACACGAGTTTAATACTTAATATTACATTTCATGCTAATGTGTTATTTTAATAGCTTTTTTAATTATAATTATTTAAATTTCATAATCTTAATAATGTTTACTCTAAATGTAATATTAAATTATTAAAAATAAATTAATATTGAAACGGTAAAACTTAGAGTAAAATTCAAGTGTGGATTATTTCCTTTTGATGACTGTACGTAAACTAACAGTGTCATCACCTAAACGTTGGCAAATGTTTCGGTGACATTGCGCAGTACTGAGCTTTCCAGAATACTCGTAGAAGATTATTGTTCGAATATGCTCGCGTGCAAGGTCCATTTCAGACCATTGATGGCACTCACAGATGTTTAGTCAGAAAGTTGATTCTTGGATGTAATATAGCAAAGATATTCAGGAATCGAATGCAGTAATTTGTTTGCAAAAATGTGAACACCCCCTTCGGAAAATGAGCCCTTCTTGGACACGGGTTCTAGAACCGGAAGAAACTTTTGCAACAATCTGATATTTATATTTAAGCTAAATTGTCCCTCCCTATCTCTGCGCCTCTCCCCCCCGTCCCACTGTGGAGAATTATGGTCTGTTTCGGACTGAAAATCGATAAATTTTCTGTTAGTAAAGAAAAAGTGTTAACAAAATTTTTAAAAAATAAATAAAAATCAAAAACTTCAAAATTGGTATTTATTTTATTTTTAACTAAAAATATTACTTTCAAAATGTATGAAAAAACCTTAAAATAGCTTAGAAAACGACGAAAAAAACATAGAATGCTTACCTACTAATTATAGAAATATTTTGTATAGTTGGTTAATAACAATTTTTAAGCAGTTGTTTCTATGGAATAATGTATAGGTACATTAAAGGTATCATATTATATTTGGGGACCTTCAGGTTCTGAAATCAGTACGTTGACTTTCAAAACCTGCAGAGTATTTGTTATACGGTTTTCTAATGAATTCAAATGAACATCAACAACACAACAATAAAATTCTTTCAAATGAACTTCAACAATGATTTGAGTTAATTTGATATTTATTAACTAAAAAATAATAATAAAAAAGGCAATGCCACATGCGTTGACAAATATGGTGCACAACCTGTTCCTTAATGCTACCTTTTTTGAAACGGTTTTTACCTGTGTTAACGTGAGCAAATACGCAAACAAAATACATTGTGCACATGTAGAGTACAGGAACTTTCCAACCATATAAGTTTCATGTGTATTCGTCCACGTTAACACAGGTAAAAGTCCACAACAAAAAATGTGTTGCCGTATTTATATATAGATACTTGACGTATTATCCTGAAATTGACGAATTTTCCGTTATCAACTTCTTCTCTTTACGCTGATATAAAGAAATATTGACTAAATATTGGCTTCATATAGGCATATTGACATAAAATCAGCGTAAGGAGAAGATGTCGACACTGATGTCTGGTCAAAAAATAAAAATTTGGAGAAAAACCCTTATCGTTTTTGTTTATTTTTGAGAGCAACTAAAATTCAACTCATTTTATCGACGATATCTTTCTAAATATTCACGATATTTGCTTGGGCTTTAATAAGAGTAGCTTTATACATTTGGCTAAGAAATTATGCAAAAAAACATTTTTTTGATTCTTGCGCATGCGCAGTCAAACATTATTTAGTAAAAATGCTCATATTTCATCAAATATTTAATATTTTTCTATTCTGATTCCAGAGTGTTGTCTCTTTCGCAGTTTGTCAAGATTCCTGAAAATGGTATTGCATTTGGTTGAAAACTCTCATTTATGTTATAAACGAAAAACTTACGAAAACATTTCGATTTTTTAAAGAAACCTTTATATCTTCATGCATACACGTGCTATTCTCATATAAATAAACACAGATAAGTAAAATAAGCTTCTTAATCATATGCTACAGCTGCAACGCATTTCAAGCGTTATTTTTTACAGGATGATCCAAAACATTAATTTTTGTTTCACTTCGTTGCTGGTTCCTTATTTGCCTTCGGGACAAAATCTTCGGTGAAGTATATGAGGTTTAACATGCTCTTTACACCTCTGAAGTTTCAGGATAATTCGTCAGAGATTTTTCTAGATATTCGACAAAACGTCTAAAATCGAAGCTCTAGAATGGTATCAGCGCAAGGAGAAGTTGATACTGGTGTCCAGTTCAAAAATAAAAATATGTAGAAAACCCCTTATCGTTTTGTTAATTTTTGAGAGCAACTGAAATGTATCTCATTCTATCGGCGATATCTTTCTGAATTCTGTGGAACGCATTGCTGAAGGTCACGTTTGCATTTTCACAGCATACACCAGTTGTTTCAAGTGGTCTACAGGTAAAAATCTAGCAGTATGAGGTCTCGGGAATGTGGTGGCCACTCCCCAGGACCCCGCGGTCAATCAAATGACCACGTAATTGCCCATCTAGTCATTGACGGATATTACGTCCGTAGTTTGGTGGTGCACCTTCCTGCTGGAAAAAATTTGGGAAACTGCCATCATCTGTCAACAGTGACGGGAACATAGTGTTCTGTAGCAGTCACAGGTGACTCATCAGCATTTAAAATACCGTCTATGAAAATGGTCCAATGAAACAGATGCCCATTATCCCATACAACATCATAACTTTGCTATCACCAACGACTTTAGATGGATCTTCCCAATTAGAGTTCGTATCCCTCCGATATCTCATGTTCTGACGGTTTACCTCACCATAGACATAAAATTTGCCTCATCACTGAACACAATGTTATGCACAAATGAAGGATCCAGTTGATATTTTTCAAAGCCCAGGTACAGAACTCATTACGTCTTCCCGAATCATCCTCGGATATTTTTGCTGCATCTGAACTTTGAGTGGATGCCATTTGTTAGTATGTAAAATCCGTGCTATGGATGATTGGCTGAGTCCACACTCAGCTGCAAGCCATCTTGTGCTGCGTTGTGGACTCTTTTCAAATGTTTTCGACACCACTGTTGAGGTAAAGATTTTTCTATCGAAAAAGTTACTGTGCGCGGTTGGGTCGAGGTTTCGGACGTTGAAATCAGCAGCAATGGTAAGTTAGGGGCGTTACCCGGCTCAATCCTGTCCTCCTTCATTAGTGCCATCTCCAATTACCTGTAACAAAGAATTGTCCAGTGTCAATGTTTTTTAATAACTTGTTAACCACAATAGATAACTGAAATCCGAATACAGGAATGAACTCCTGAGAAAAAGCAGGTGTTCTTTAGTCATTATTGAGTTTAACTAACATCCCCTGGAGATGTAAAACAAGTTTTTCACATTCCACAAAGTTAATTCGTTGAAAATCGTCTATAGCGTTCATAGCTTCTAAGGCTTCCATGTCTAAAGGGTTTGCGGAGCCCTCATCCTCTTCATTTCCTCTCTTCATTAATTTCAGTTACTTTAGCCTCCACGTATCGAATGTTTTTTGTAAATTATTTTGGAATTCTGTTCGTAAATTGCCATATGTTAGGCCTTCCTTTAGTTCATCTTTTGTCGAGTTAAAAGCTTCCATGTAAGTTTCGCATCCTATCTGTAGTTCTCCAAAGGTTCGACATGGTTTGAACATAAGAAGTAAAGAAAAGAAGTATATGCCAACTTCATAGTAATAATTGTTTGATATATAGTCGGTCTCTTCATTTCAATTTTACTTCTTACAGTCTTCTAATACAATATTCGAATTTTGGTGAAATTTGTTGCAATTTAACTATATCCTAGTTTCTTGCGAAATTGTACAAATTGATATGTTCCGAATCTTTTGGCCTGTTAGGATAATAATCATCAAGCCTTCATTCATAATAAATATCAGTAAAATCCGGTTTCAATATCATCATATCCCCTTAGACTTAAATTTACGATACCGATAGATACTGACATCAAGCCATCTTATTGCTATTTGGGGATCAGTCCCGTACAGTGAAATTCTAAGCAAAGTGCCTCTTGCTTCCAAAGCTCCACAAGGCCGGGTCAACAATACCATTAGTCCGATGGTGTATAAATGACTTCTTAAACTCTTAGTAGAATTTATATCAGTTGCGTATGTTTTTCGCTTTTTGTGGTTTATGTTGTTATATAATAATTCAGGAGAGCTTTTTTTCCCATGAACTGGACATTTGTTACAATTCGATGCGAGCGACATTGCGGAACTCAGTCTTTTTTGCGCACAATATTATAGTGTCGGTTATTAGATGATAATGTTTTTTTTTTCAGCTATTGACTACGATATGTCTTACCGTAAGTGCTTCAGTAATTTGATATGGGAATCCAAATCCACAAACTGACATATAACCTTTTTTGTGTTCTTTTTTCGCTAACAGTAACTGTACTGTTAGTGAGTTTGCTATGACACGACCCGTCGATTAAGAGTAGGCGAAATATTCTTGTTATGTATGGCTCACGTGACATACTTTGATACAAATGATGCAACCTCCTCAAGTGGCAACTTGTGAAAAATTGGGGCATCTTTGACCCACGATATCAAATGAAATTGTTGCGCACTTCGAGATTGGTATTCAAGTCTTCAAAAGTAATGTTCGACCTTACCAAGTGGCTCATCAGATGATGTAATAAGCCCGACGTAGCTTTAAACTTATTATCTATGAAACGAGAAACAGAGAGGATCAAAAGTCACCAGTTCACTAATACTTTTGTTAGCAGTTTCCCGCTGACTTCCCTAATGTGTTCCCCTAAATCACTCCGCATCCAGTCAGAAGGACTTATGGTAAGGTCGAACTAACTTATAGTTGAAGGATTATAGTTTTTTGTGTCATGCAATTGACGACATTTCTCGTTTTTTTCTTTTTCAAAATTGTTCGGTCTTTTACAATCGACCAAATATAGCAGTCAAATCACCTTCTAACTCATCTTTATTTATTAAGCATTTGAAAGTATTGTTCAGCTGTAATTTGTTCTTTTCGATTTATGCAATTCATTTTATATAAAATAACAGAACCTATTTGACGAATATTAACATCATTTAATAAGAGAAATAAATATTGTTGAAATTGAAAATATTTTGACATTAATCAATTCCATGCCTCCAGATTACCAAACGTTTCCAACAATATTCATACTCATATTCTTGTTTCTCACTCTTAACAATTGGCCAAACAATGTCGACATCAACTGCATAATAGCCATTCCATTGCAAGTTAATTGATGTTTGACAGTGATTTTTAACCATTAACACTTTCATATTTTGATTTTTTTAATTTTTCCTTTCGTTGCATCCTAAACACTATCTTTATGACAAATTTCAAGGGTTTTTTTTATGATCGGTCAGAGAGTCAATGTCTAAATAAAGTAATTTTGAGTTCATGTATCTTATTTACTAGAAAAGATAGAAACGTAATATGTGAAGGTTCAGTTTCATTTGCAAAGTCTATCTATATATATAAAGAAGGATGTTTGTGTGTTGGTGGGTGGGTCTGTTTGTATGTTTTTTATACAAATCTACAGTTTTATTTCGATCTTGATAAAATTTCGCATACATGACCTTCAAAGCATGAGGAAGGTCACTGTCTACCTCAGATTTCGGAAAAATAATAAATATCGATAAAAAATCGATATTCATGGTTATGGCAAGGCATATTATTGAGAAATATCCCATGACCAACAATGCAAGGCAAAGTTTGTACAACAATAGGTATCAACAATGGTATCAGCACGCAATTCACAAACACACTGCATGAACCAACGATATATATCTCATGACCAACAACGCAAGGCAAAGTTTGTGCAACAATAGGCCCATTGTGTTCGCATCAACAATGGTATCAACGCGCAATTCACCAATAACAATGAGCACAGAATGATGATGTAATGTTAAAGCAATCTTTCCAAGAATTATAACAATGAACATAAAATGATGATGTAATATGGATAAGTTTCAATTTGTAACAATGCATAGAATTCCTGTTATTCAGGCTTTTCTTAGAAAAGAGAGTTTTTAGTAAATAACAATTTCTTGAAAATCTTTAAAAATGATCAGTAACTGGAGATAATTGAGAAAGAGTGGAAAGACGACAGAGGAAGCACTCTTTTATACCTCGTCCAACAAGAGAAAAACAGGGCGTGTTTCCGGTCTGATATCGACTACTCACTCATCCGCAATGCTTTGTGGGATCTCTCCTTCAGCGGCTACACAAGTCAATTTGTAATGGCGTCGCCGTGCAACAGCTCTTCAGCCAAACAAGGAAAAACTATTCACAGCCAGGCTAGGGAGATTGTGTGGAACGTATTTTGCTACTTAAAAGGAAAACAGTGTTTTAAAAGCTCATCTGCCTTGATAGAAGAAACTTCCAAGGCAACGCAAGTTTCTTTTTCTTACGTTCGAACAATTGTTCAAGAAGGAAACGAAGCGTCTTCATGCGAAGCTACCACCCCCTCTCCTCACTTTTCGACTCCTGGAAAGAAAAGGCCCAGGGAATCTCGAACAACGAATCTGGATGACTTTGACCTCTCGATTGCACGAGCATGTGTATCCGAAATACACTCAGAAGGTAATTATCCTACTCTGAAAAATCTATACCAGAAATTTAGAGAATAAACTGACTACGTCGGATCGAGAACTTCCTTCGCCACCATTATGCATGATAAATTGCATATGAAGTATGGCAAAATCAACCACCGTCAATTTTACATCGAGCGGACAGATGTTATCGCACAACGACGTCGTTTTTTAAGGCAAGTACAAATGCTACGCAGGGACCCCACACGCACTTTCATATATCTGGATGAAACGTGGGCTAATGCACACCATGGCCGTGAAAGACAGTGGCATCACGACGGGAAAAGCTGTGCTCAACCAGGGAGCTCGGAACCCTACCGCGGGCGTTTCATTCCTACGGGTAAAGGCTCCCGTCTCATTCTTTTGCATGCTGGAAGCAATAAAGGGTTTGTGAACGACTGCTATTTATTATTTCGGTCAAAAAATAAATCCGCAGATTACCATGACGAAATGAATGGGTATTGTTTTCATGAATGGTTTAGAACAAAACTGCTGCCAAATATTCCGAAAAATTCAGTAATCGTCATGGATATTGCCCCATATCACTCGGTGGAGAAGGCCAAAGCGCCGTGCAGCAATACAAGGAAATCGGATATGATAGAGTGGTTGGCCCTACGAGGAATATCTACCGAAGCAAATATGTCAAAAGGTGAGCTGTACGATGTTATCAAACAACACAAAACAGCAAAGCGCTATGTTATAGATGAACTGGCTAGCGATGCCGGCCATTTAGTGATAAGACTACCTCCTTATCACTGTGATCTCAATCCCATTGAACTTATTTGGGCACAGGTAAAAGAATATATACGGAAGAAGAATACAACTTTCAAGATTGCTGATGTTGAAAAACTAACGAGAACGGCAATTGATAATGTAACTCCTGAAAATTGGAGAAAAGCGATAGAACACGTTTTGCGTGTGGAAGAACGATATTGGGAAACGGACTGTTTGATTGAAGATCAAGTGGAGCCTTTAATAATTCATGTTAATGGAGAAGACAGCAACAGTGAAGAAGAAGAAGAAGAGTGGAATGACATTAACGTTCTACCACAATCTCCTTAGCCTGAATTTAGATATAATTCAAAAAGTCTTTTTCAAGACTATACATTCAAAGGCCATTCTCATGGCCAGCAAATAAACGAAAGAGATATCGTTAACTGTAATGGAAAACGTATCATAAAACTGGATTTTATTAAAAAAATAAAAAATAAGATAGCATCTTTAATAAAACCTTATAATTCTTTAAAAAAAACGAAAAACATGTCATTAGAATGTATAAATATTTTAAAAAAATGATGGTTAAACAGACTGCACGTTATTACCTTAAAATAAGTAAACGATATATAGAAAATTGAGTTAAAAGACAATTTTATGAAGTGTACAATTATTTTAATTATAATTAAAGCAAAGCAACTGAATAATATTAAAGCTTCTGCTGTAATATTATAAAGCGCTTCTTCAATGAGACATGAGGCAGAAGTGAGTAAGCGCATGAGGCCCCCTTTCTCTGATTGGCTAATCTGAAACTTTTCTGTGACACACCCTGTTTTTCTCTTGTTGGACGAGGTATAGCTCCGTGATGTATTGAGCAAATGGGAAGCAAGTAAATAGAAGAATCGGCGACCGCTAGACTGCACAAAGTGATGAATGGCCAAGTTTTGCTTCAACACATCGAGAGAAGAGTGGAAATTGCAACAACACTAAGTATACATCTGAGGTAAGATTACGTGAGTAAGAAATTATTTAGACTAGCAGTGGCATCCTTGGAGAGGTCCAGCCATTTTGAGCCTTTAAAAAGATTTTTTTCGAATTTTCTTTAAGAATTTTTACTGTATTAATTCTAAGCATTTTCATGTGTTTATTTTTAAGATATTGCAAAATTTAATTTAATTTTTTGAGATTGTTCTGTTTACATGCAAGTGTAATTATCCCGGGCAACGCCCTCCAAATTAGGATCAGAATGAGGAAAACGTCCTCTCGACAAATTGTTAGATTATCAAGTAACCAGAAATAACAAGTATGGGAGAGTAGGGCAATGTGGATAACTTAATTCTAGGTGAAGATTAAACCTGCGCAATTTGAGTTAGTTTTCTCAGATTCACACACATCCATTACCTCAAAGCAATGGAAACAATAATCTGAAGCAACCACAGTTATATATTCCAGCATTTTTTTAATATTAATCTTTTTACAAATATGTCCAAATTATCCACTTTCCCCCACTATGTGGGCAAAGTGGATCAGTGGACGGGGAAAAATTGGATATGCACAGAATAGCCTAAGTGGTACAGTGATTACAGACAAAATCAAGTTGTCCTTCATAGGATGCCAATGACGCCGGGGCTTTTGAAAGATCAAGTTTCTTCACACATTTCTTCGAACCTTTGCCTCTCGAGGTTCTAGCTGCAGAATTGGTTGTTTTTTCCCGTTTCTGACAAGCTTGTCAATATTTCGGAACACTTCCTCCTGACACTTCGTTTACGCAGTTCTCCGAAAGTCTTGGTAGGCAATGGTGTCACATCTTTCCTGATCCATTTTTTCTTTTCATCAATTATCCACTTTGCCCCATCCTCTCACTTTAAAAACAAAAAAATTCCATGAGCAACACACATATCTAGAAGAAATTTTGATCAAACCAGTCAGTACTGAACTGCAGCTAAATGATGAAACATTGTAAATTTTACGAAAACCGCATGAAAACATATTAACTTACACAATTTATTTCCTTCGGTCTTAACACGTCCCACGATGACTTGTATTCTGCGTGCACTGACTAGGCAATACACAGAAAGGTGCACGTCGTGCCTTTTATCTGG
>JAHWFO010104619.1:24993-39288 GCA_023313115.1 Rhysida immarginata | reverse complement strand
TTTTTTTTATTATTTAACTTCTTATTTTAAATCAATTTGTAATCAATTTCACATTTTATTTTGAGTCAAATTTTATTTTGTTCTGTTTGTTAGTGTTACTTATTTGATTATTACCCTTTCGGCAATTTGCAAGATTTGTTAATCTTTTATTCTGTGTAACTCTTACTATTCTGTCTTGGCACATTGGTGCTGTTTGAACGGCAATAAACTTGAATTGAATTGAATTGAATTGAATTATTATTATTATTAATACAAAAGACATTTCGATAGCGCCTGCGCATGCGCAAGTAAATATTAGGGGTCAGGGAATTGAATTTCCAACAAGAACGGACTCATTTCCTTCTTTCCTTTTCTTATGGAAGCTGTTACGAAGATTATTAAGACTAACGTCTTCTAAGGCTTAAATTCCCTTGGCTTTTAAATACCTGGAGTATTCTTCTATTTAACTACTTAATAAAGGAAATAAACCTAATAATCATATCAGTAATTAAAATGTTAAAACTTTTAATAAACTTCCCCGATTTTATGAGAAGAATCCAAAAAGTTACTTACTTTACATTGCTTATATTCTACTTCTGCCCTCCCAACATGGCGGCGCTGCGACTTCCGGTGGCCACACCTCTAGTAAGGAGCCAACAGCGCCAAGCGCAGTCCAGTTGTTTTTTCTAGGTCATTGGGGCTAAGTGAAAAGAGGGATAAAAAGCACGAGCCAGCCAAGCGGAGAGGATCAAGAAAGCAGACTTCTCGACAAAAGGACACTCATTCAAGTTTCCGAAGCCGACATTGCTTTGAGTATTCGGAAACGTGGATTTTCTGGAATACGAGTGCGTCGCGGAGTGCTTCATCCGCCGTCCCGCCGCACGTGCATCTCTCAATAGACTCGAAAAGGAGCAGTGAGGTCTCGTCGCAATTGCTGCGTAATAAACTGTTTCTCTCTGATTGTTATGCAGGCTTAAGCAAGGTGATTGGAAACCAGCCGGCCCGAGCAGGAGCTCCAACGCAACAAGACGATACACGTGAGACAGCGAATGCAGCTAGCCCGACAAGCAACTACAGAGTGCCGTTCTTCAACGTATTAGAGGAGAATACGAGCAACGTTGCCAGCGTCGGAAACCATAGCATTCCTCACGAATTGTGGCTTCAGGAGTTCCTATTGCCGGGCCAGGCGTTCCGCAACTTAGTGCTTATCGAGTCGATATCAGGTTGCATACGACCATCTACACGATGAGGAAGCACCGAAGGTTCCGAGTATCGTTCCACGACGTGGTTGGTGGTAATTCCCTGGGGATTAGAGGCCTACCTTCATGAGAATCTAGGTGCCATATATAAATCATAGCTGGCTCATTCATATTTTATGCTTTCTATGCTCTCTTTAATTGCCAATTTCACTTTCCTTCCCGCGCCAAGTCTCGAGCGCGTCTTTATTGCGTAAATGAGACTCACGTCTATTCTTTGTTTATTGCAGGAGCTGCGAATGCCTCCTCTGTCATTAAACGCCATTGTGTCGCTGTTTACTGGGGAAGGAGTCCCATGTACAGCCTATTAAATTCTACTTCAAAAATCTTTCAAGCCTCGAACTTGTCAAGTCGTCATAGTGAGCAGCGTTTGCCGCCACGTTAATTCTACTATTGCAGAACCTTTAAAATTATACGTCGAACCTTGGTTTAACCAGGACATTGATTCGTCTTTCTGTTCCACGTCTCGTAAACAAGTAATTAGTAAGAGACAATTCTGTTTACATACAATTTATGGTTTCCCTCGATGGATACTGGAGGGATCATGTTAAAAGAGCTCCATTCCCATAATGAAAGAAACTTCTAGTCTTTTTATTTACTTATTAGCCTTTCTTTACGAATGCTTGTAAATAAAAATTTAATAAAAATTTAATGATATGCCTACATTGCTGTTATTATTTTAGTTTATAATTTTTTTCCACTGCGTACCCAAATATCTGTGACAGCTTTGTAGCCATATAATTAATTACCCTTCTATTAGCAGAGCATTTCTTTCTCGGATAGTGGGAGTACCCTTCTGTTAGCAGAGCATTTCTTTCCCGGAAAGTGGGAGTATTTGGCTTCCAGCACGCATTTCAAAAAAAAATTAAATTAAAGAGGAACTTTCGTGGTTGCGTTCGCTGTTTTCACGATTGACAATTATATTTTTTTTATTGATTATTTCCCTTACGGACAAGATTTAGCAGGCGTCGTTTGAGCATTACTGTATTCAGTTTTAAAAAAAAGTTTTTTTCCTTGGGTTGACAGTAGTTAATTGTTGTTATATTTGTTGGTTGCGTTTCAGTGGAAGGGGTGTTTATGGGTTTATGTGCGCTTTGTAGCCATATCATTAATTACCCTTCACCATTGTTGCGCGTTTATTGCTAATTTAGGTGACGCCACGAATCATTTAACATACGTTGGGTAAGCCTATTCTTTATTTAGTTTTCAGATAACCAAACTAGTCTAGCGAAGCGTCGACAACCATGGAGGGACAGTTTAATATGCCTCCGCACTTCGGGCTATTAATTCAAACGGTGGCACAACTAAACCAATCCCCATTTCAATATTCAGTTAACAATTTACAATTTCCTCACTTTTCAGGGGATCCCAAAGAGTACCCTGAAGCGTTTCTAAAACAGTTTGCGCTGGTAGCGGCTTGCAAAAACATACCTTCGGAGATGGCGGTACAAGTTGTACCGGCCTATCTAACTAAAGCGGCCGCAAATTGAATCACAGCAGTCATGCCCAGCAATCAGCCCCTGACATGGCAACGTTTCTCTCAACTCCTGTTAAGCGCGTTCTCAGGGGGACAAACGCAGATGACCAGGCGAGCTGAGTTGCAGAGATTACTCCTTAAAGGCAACAGAGTTAACGAATTTGTTTCGAAATTTCGTCACAGTTGCACTTCCTCATCCAGGCGCTCCCAGAAGCGTTGGCAGCGTAGCTGCGCATGAAGAGTGAATTATCGGTAAGGAAGACATAACGTTCATCGAGACATGGTACAGAGCTCATAACCCTATGGATATCCCCAAAGCGGAACTCATGCAAGTCGACGCCGTTGAAGCGCAAGCTAATAGACCCCAAGGGGCTAGGCCCAAAAATAAGGCCATCAAGTGCTCTCGCTGCGGTCGCATCGGTCACGTGATCAGGGATTGTAAAGTAAGAGTTAACCCCGAGAAAAAGAAGTCCCAAATTAATATTATTCATAAATCAGTGGCTAAGGAATTATGCATAATCAAGTTAGTCATCAAAGGGCATTTGTGTAAAACCCTGCGCTATCGAATATTATATTGATGAAAAATTAGCCCACCAACTGAAGTTAAGACTTTCAAATATTGCGGATCAAAATAAAGCGGCGGCGCTCGCCGATGGGAGCACTATTGCAGTTCCCAAGACTGCTTTATACGTCCCGGTAAAGCGTGGTTCCCACTAGCAGAAAACAAGAGAGCAGAAACCAGGACGTATTATTTTCTGCCTTTTTACTTTCTGCTCCTGGAGGTGTCCCACATGGCAGAAACTCAAAAGGACGAGACAGCAGAAGTGTGCTAACCTAGCGCCATCCATTGTTGTAATTCTTGCCCAACACAAATGCACTCGATCGATCTAAAGGGCCGGCTTCGACTGCACATAGGTGCATTCTTTATCAATCATCATATCGAATTTTTGTATTCAAATATTGTTTATTCAGTTTATTTTGATTAATTCAATTGTATTAATATATTTATAATTAACACCTCATCTATTAGCGTTTCATCAAGTTCTTTCTCGGCCTTTTCACTTTTGTGAGCTGAGCGTCCGACATCTTTATTTTGTGAGAGAGAGAGAGGACGTAACTGTGACGTCATTGCAGAGGCCGTTTTCTATTGGCTGAGCAACAGTTTCGGCCCTGCTTCTGCCACAAAAGTTGAACTCAACCCAACTCCAAAAAGCAGAAATTTTCAGTTGGGCAGAAGAGACGAAACCAGGAACTGACGTCATAAAATTTTTCTGCTTTGTGGTTTCTGCCGTTGTTTTTACGCATGTGGGAACCACGCTTAACAAGTGGTAAATACCAAGCTAAATTAAATTTTAATGTAATGCCTATACGGAATTACCAAGTAATACTGGGGATGCAGTGGATAGAAAACAATAAAATTTTCTGTGATTGGGGCACCAAACGTTGTGCGATGGCATCAGGAGAAAAGAAGCTATGGCTGCCACAATGGCAACAAGATGAAATCGATCTGATGTCAGCCACCGAGTTGCGCAATATATTGGTACAACAAGCCCAGGTAACGGTATTTGCTGTATTTGCTAAAGTGAAAGATAGCAAAGAAGATATTACTAACGATATGCATTACTCTTTTCAGCCATTACTAAAAGAATTCAAAGTCCTCTTCCTCGAAGAATTGCCAGAAGGGCTGCATCCGCGAAGGGATGATGTAATAAGCCCGACGTAGCTTTAAACTTATTATCTATGAAACGAGAAACATAGAGGATCAAAAGTCACCAGTTCACTAATACTTTTGTTAGCAGTTTCCCGCTGACTTCCCTAATGTGTTCCCCTAAATTACTCCACATCCAGTCAGAAGGACTTATGGTAAGGAACCATGTTGAAGGATTATAGTTTTTTGTGTCATCCAATTGACGTCATTTCTCGTTTTTTTTTTCTTTTTCAAAATTGTTCGGTCTTTTACAATCGACCAAATATAGCAGTCAAATCACCTTCTAACTCATCTTTATTCATTAAGCATTTGAAAGTATTGTTCAGCTGTAATTTGTTCTTTTCGATTTATGCAATTCATTTTATATAAAATAACAGAACCTATTTGACGAATATTAACATCATTTAATAAGAAAAATAAATATTGTTGAAATTGAAAAAATTTTGACATTAATCAATTCCATGCCTCCAGATTAACAAACATTTCCAACAATATTCATACTCATATTGTAGTTTCTCACTCTTAATAATTGGCCAAACAATGTCGACATCAACTGCATAATAGCCATTCCATTGCAGGTTAATTATGTTTGACAGTGACCTTTAACCATTAACACTTTCATATTTTGATTTTTTTTTAAATTTTTCCTTTCGTTGCATCCTAAACACTATCTTTATGCCAAATTTCAAGGGTTTTTTTATGATCGGTCAGTGAGTCAATGTCTAAATAAAGAAATTTTGAGTTCATGTATCTTATGTACTAGAAAAAATAGAAACGTAATATTTAAAGGTTCAGTTTCATTTGCAAAGTATTCTATATATAAAAAATTTCAGGATTCTATGCAACTCTGGCACAAAGACATGTAGCGTCAAAAGTACGCCGAGTTGCTTTCTGAAAAGGATGTTACGGCTGTGCTTGCTTGACTTGGCGAGGGCACTGCTGCGCCCTCCAAATTAGGATCAGAATGAGGAAAACGTCCTCTCGACAAATTGTTAGATTATCTGGTAACCAGAAATAACAAGTAGGGGAGAGTAGGGCAATGTGGATAACTTAATTCTAGGTGAAGATTAAACCTGCGCAATTTGAGTTAGTTTTCTCAGATTCACACACATCCATTACCTCAAAGCAACGGGAACAATAATCTGAAGCAACCACAGTTATATATTCCAGCATTTTTTTAATATTAATCTTTTTACAAATATGTGCAAATTATCCACTTTCCCCCACTATGTGGGCAAAGTGGATTAGTGGACGGGGGAAAACTGGATATGCACAGAATACCCTAAGAGGTACAGTGATCACAGACAAAATCAAGTTGTCCTTCATAGGATGCCAATGACGCCGGGGCTTTTGAAAGATCAAGTTTCTTCACTCATTTCTTCGAACCTTTGCCTATCGAGGTTCTAGCTGCAGAATTGGTTGATTTTTCCCGTTTCTGACAAGCTTGTCAATATTTCGGAACGTTTCCTCCTGACACTTCGTTTACGCAGTTCTCCAAAAGTCTTGGTAGGCAATGGATCTTTCCTGGTCCATTTTTTCCTTTCATCAATTATCCACTTTGCCCCATCCTCTCACTTTAAAAACAAAAAAATTCCATGAGCAACACACATATCTAGAAGACATTTTGATCAAACCAACCATTACTGAACTGCAGCTAAATGATGAAACATTGTAAATTTTACGAAAACTGCATGAAAACATATTAACTTACACAATTTACTTCCTTCGGTCTTAACACGTCCCACGATGACTTGTAATCTGCGTGCACTGACTAGGCAATACACAGAAAGGTGCACGTCGTGCCTTTTATCTGGGAAAAGGGAAATATTCGGCTGATCCGCTTTGCCCCCTATATCCATTTTGCCCCACTCTCCCCTACATTATTATCCGAACTAGTCCGTTCCCTTAAATTTGGAAACTAGCCGATCGCAATCAGTGACAGTTGCCGCCAACTTTAGCCATTCAGAACGTACGCTTAGGCCAACGTCCAGGACGCCAGCCGAGATTCACCGCAGCCTGTCCCACCATCGTCACATATACGCCGCCACGTCGTGGGTCGTTCCGTCATCTTTAATGAGGGGCTAAGGGAGTCTCGCGACAATCCTACTTATTTCACAGCCATCATTAATTAATTACAAATCATTGGGAGTTTAATTGTTTAAATTATGTCTCATTACATTAATGGGTAAATTTAAAGGCTATAAAGGTGTATAGCTGGGAATAAAATTATTTTTCTTTGAGGGTGTCACAAGATTTGGGAGGCTTGTATTTAAAAACATCCCAAATCCCAGTTCGTGTGAAAGGAAGCAGACACAGAAAAGAGAGAGAGCGAAAGCAGACGACGGAGGAGAAGCGAAGTCCAAAGGCTGGAGCGCTAAGTAACAAGAAAAGAGGACAGGAAATATGTGGTGAGATTGCCGAGATGATGGTGGTTAGATGAGAGACGAGGAAGGAGCCAATAGGAAAGAGAGAGAATGTGAAGGGGAGACGTGTAAAGAGAAGAGAGAGAGAAGGGGAGAGCAAGTTAAGATTTGGAGGAGGAAGAACGAAAGAACGGAGTGGTCGTATCGATGCTACCTTCCCGGGGACCCGGAGCCAAGAGGTGCTTCTAGGCGGGCGCGCGAGCAGCAGGTTAGGTTTTATCATTCTTACCGTAATAGAGAAGCCGCGAGTAAACCTCGCTGCCGCGTGTTCCGCGGGAAGCGAGAAGCGTATACCTCCCGGGAACCACAAGGGGAAGTTCAGCCGCGGGCACGAGTAATAGTCCGTGGGGAAGCGAATTTGGCTGACGATAATATGGCGTTAGGTTCTGATATCATGCGTCCTACGTTCTCGTTATCTGCTAAGTCCGAATATAGTATTGGTTCGGAAAGGAACGCCGCAGGGAAGTTGAAGGACGGGCATGAGGGCGATAATACGGCGTTAGGTTGGGATGCCAAGCTTCCCACGCTCTCATTAATTGCCGCTTTGGAAGTTTGCGGGTATTCGGAAACGATTTCGAAGACGTATGTGGACGGGCAGACGTCGGGTCCTTTGAATGCTGGAAATCCTCTCGAAAGCATTAAGGACGATTGCATTTTCCGAGGAGAGAAGAACGAAGTTGCAGCAGGCGTCGGCATAAACGGAGAAACGTTAAGCAAAGCCGAAGTGCTTTCCATACCGGCGTTGGAGCAGGAGAAATTCCTGAGTAACAGCGGTAGCAACGTATGCGCGCATATCACCTGTGAAAATTGCGTAGCGCGTTGCGAAGCTCGTAATTTATCTTCATACAGTGAGTTGTTCACGATTAGTGCGCAATTAGAATTTTCCTATTTGTGTAGTTTTACTTTTTGCATAATTATCTGTTGTGTGGTATGTGTATTGCCATGTAATAATTATTTCATTTATTTTATCTACCCTGATAGAAATTCCCTCTGCGTCGCTCGTTCCAGACGACCAGTTCAATACTCGGGTTCCAGTAATCCTCCCGACAAAACGGTCACACGACGGGGTCTCCGTTGTCTAGTGGACAACGTGAGAAGGCCGCAGAAGTAGATAATAATCTGCGCAAGATTCGTGTGCAGCAAGCTATTCGTTGAAATAGAAAGTAGTCGACGTTTTAGCGCATACTGTAATTTATTTTGTAAAGCAAGTAATAGACTGAAGTATCTTGCTTGGAATGAATGTAATGTTAAAAGTTGAAGACATTGTTTGATGGACCAGTGCGGTTGCTGAGCAGCCGTTTCCATGAACGATTAAATTCATTATTGATTTTTATTAAAAATGGAGCTTCATTCTGATTGGAATCTAGGGCAAGGTAGAATTGTATGTCCATGATTTGAAAGCTAATTACAATTGACTTTAATTTTCCAATTAGCTTTAATTTTCTAACTGGCTAATTTTTAGGCCAGGGTTTGAGTCGGGTTTCAATTGTTGTAATTTTCAATTTATTCACTGCCGTTATTTTAAACTGGAAGTTCTGTTTAAAGGATTAATATTATACTTTTAAATTTAGGCAGATATTGTAATCCTTTGGTACGCGGAAAAGCGTCTAATGAGTATTTATGCATTGTTCGTTTGAAGTATTTTTGAACTGTTATAAATATCAATAAAACTAATTTTCAAATAGCTTACTTTGCTACATTTTTCAAATCCCACACGTTTCCCCACTGATAGTTACGTTACAGAGGGGAATAGAAGATTTAATTTGAGAGTTATTTTTCACCTAACCGACTACCTTTCCAGCCGGATCTGTGTGCCGGGAATTTTTTACGTGTGGTTCGTCAGGCAAATTGGAGTTGCTGAACCCCACCCTGTGTTAGATATTGGTTATCATAAATAGCTTTTGTCTTTGAGTTACTAATAGTATTTTTATCCCAATTGGGACCCGGTGGCTCCACAATAATTCTTCATGCTATACTAATTGAATGCTTCACTTGCCAAATCGATTAACTCTGAATTTTATTAAATTTTAATGTCAAAGCACTTGATTGACTCCTAACTGTATATATTCAAAACAAATTTCACTAATAAAAAGTATTAACACCACCAAATGACAAAATGAATTCATAACTTAATAGAAATTTTAAGCAACAATGTATACTATTTTATCATTTTTCTCAACTTTTTGTTTTATGGTGGTTAATCGATTTGGCTAATGAAGTATAAAATTATGACTTTGCATTTTTTGATAGTAGTAAAACTGTCTATAATGAAGCCAGCAAACGGAATTCACTGTATCAATAAAAGAGAAAACTGGAATGGTGCCAAGCATCTGATTGGCTAATAGCACATTCTGGTACTATGCCAGTTTTTTCTGTCGTTGTACGGACTGTAAACGGCAATAAGTTCAGCGCAAAGAGACTGGTAAGCGAGAGCGGGTAGCCTCAACTCACTGAACTAACTGGTAATGCATATTTTCCAACCAATATTCTTGCATCACATTACGTTGGGCCGGCTAATATTCATCATCCGCACAAACGCGCGGCAAAACATCACTAACTGCCCAACTGCAAACGCGAAAATTCACAATGCGCACATTTCGAATCGGAAACTTCAGAATGCGATAGGCAGCAATTTCAAAAGCTTGAATTTCACATCAAAACAAACAACCAATCAAAACAAATGGTAAACGCAGATTTCCACCCACCAAGAAATTTTGTCCATTCACAAAACAAAAACAACGCTCAAAACAACATAAAAGGCATCAAATTTCAAAAAAAAAATTGCACTTCACGGCCAAAAAGTATCGATTGTTAATTAAAAGACAACAAAATGAGCAGTCGTTATGAAATAATTGGAAAGCGTTCAAAGGAATCCAGTTCTACGAATTAGGCAAGGGCGATGGAAGAAACGTGCACTTACCAGAAGATTGGCGCCTGGCTGTTTGGCTCGCCTCCGTCCCAGATGAAGCGTGTTGCGAGGATTGCTGCTGCGCCATGCCTCTTCGCCATCGAAGTGGAACATCGATCGTTAATTATAGGTGTTTGGAATGTAAAAAGGCTCACTCGGCCTCAGAAAACACTCTTCATGGGCGATCCGGCAACGTTTCCTGGAGGCAAATAATAGGTCTTATTTGGTAATGTCTGGAAACAACGCAATGTCTGAGTTCGAGCACGGCGTGCAATTGGGAAAATCATGTGCGAGATATGATGGTTAATGCTGTAATACACTCATCCCAAGGTAAAATCGGCTGCCTCGGATGCAATCTACAAGAGGACGAAACTCTTATCGTTAAAAGAAAATACGATAAAGGCCGAATGCTCTGGGTTATTGGCGATATCTGCGTGGAAGATGGCAGATGTTTCGTCATACGTGTGTGATGAAGGAATGAACAAACTTCGAACTGGGTAATGCAGACGTTCTTCGAAAGTGGATGCCGAGTTATAACTGACCAGTGGCGGGGTTATTTGTACATTGACGAACTACAGAACGTTCAAATTGTTCACGAAACCGTGAACCACAGTGAAAGTTTTTTAAACCCCGCCACAGGATTTCACACAGAAAGTCGAACGAATGTGGGGGTATTTTAAAAAATAACGGAAAAACCTTTCGAAGCATTTGACAGACGACCTGACCACCTCACATTTATACTCGTTCATGTATAAAAAGATGTTTAAATTTTCAAAATTCGGAGCTGGGGAGAGATTTGAACTTTTAACAAGACATATTGCCGGTGCTTTTCCTGGCTACGGCAAAATGGCGACGCTTCCAAACCCAGAAGCCCCCGCTTTTGGAGAAAAAAACGTTGTGAATAAAAAAAAAAACAAAAAACAAAAGAAAACCTTTTTGGTGCACAACTCACGAACACAAACAAAAAATATCAAAACTTCAAACAACACGAAGAAAAATCTAAAACAAAGAAAAATAAACTGTAAAAAAGCGAAAAGAGTAAAAAAAATCGGAAAAAGGCAAAATGCCACAAACAGATGGCTAAAAACGCACAGGTCCGACAAAGCGATGCGAAAGCGTCAAGTTCGCGAATGTGAGGATAGTATAAGTTAACCGTCGGGTCTATTCATTTTTGACGCTTCTGCATTTTGAGAATTCACGCATTTTTTAATCAACCAATTATTGTGTAACATTATGTTGTTTTTGCTTGTTTTTGCGCCCTTTTCGCCTGATTGGTGGACAGTCACCATATATTTGGCGGTGCAAACCTGCCATATTATAGTGTTTCTTGCCCTGGTGATGAAATTGTATATCGAAACGCGTTGGCTATATTAAAAACGCTACGATATTGCTATTCCTAGAGCCTTTTATTATTTCTTATGTTCACAGCAATATTGACCATTATGTAGTTTTTAGGAGAAAGATTGAGATCAGAATTAATGAACACTTCAGCTATGTGAAAACCATAGACCTGAAAAATCTGACACCCAGCGGACACGCAGCCATAAAAGGAAATTATAAACTCCTTCACACAACTAATAACCATAGGATTCTAAAATTTTTGGAATTCTTGGAGATGTCCGAATACCATCAAGATTCCTTAATGAACCCAGAGAGGGGGGCCATTAAATTTAACAAACTGGACCAGATTATTTAAACATAATAAGTAATTGTACTGCGTTAATTGTAAAAATAATTGTATTTTTTTCTTTTTTTTTGTAAGATTCTTTATTTTGTTTGTAAAACTAATCAGGATATAGATTTCTTGTCGGTTCTTGGCTGGCCACTCTAGGGCAATCCGATCTTGGAGAAGACAGGATGTTTCTAAAGGTAATTACAAACGCTATACACAATTAGGGGTCACCAACAAGCAGTTTTTACCATAGCATGAGGGTCGCAACTCTACTATTGTCCGGCAATGGGGGAGAGAAGTGATATAACGTGCAAATGAAAAAACACAATGTAATATCAATTAGTTTGTTGACGTATGAAAACAACGCTTACGAAAGCTGCTCAAAGTATCCACCAACCATTTCAATAAATTGATCCCTGTGTGTTGATAAAGAGTCCTGGCATTTCACGGACTTCTTCGGTGGCGGTAGATGAGCCTTCATGTGACCCCACAAAAAGAAGTCAACGGGCGTAACATCCGATGACCTGGAAGGCCATGCAACTGGTCCACCACTACCCATCCAACATTAAGAATGTGTCATTCCTGAATGTGTCATTAAGATGGCATCGTACAACATTGGTGAAGTGTGCGGACGCCCTTGCATGTTGGAGGCATTAAAAAAAATTAAAAATTGAATTTCTTTATAAACAAAACAAAAAACTAATTACTCATAGCGCTTGCACTACGATGTCGCGTTGTGATTAGGCTTCAACCAATCGCAGTTAGGAAGAGGATAGGTGGAGTTTCATTATAAACTTGATCATGGAGAGATACACATTAGAAGATTTCAACTCTTGTTAATGATTGCAATTATATTCTGTAAATATCCTTTTTATCACGAATTTTTTATTCATGCACATCATTTTGTCATTATCATAATTTACTAGTGTGATCACTTTGCTCCCCCATAGCTGCACAATGGTGCAGCTTCGACCCCCCTCCCCCATGATAAGGTAAAAATTGTTTGTTTTGGAGTCCCATGCCTGTGTGTAACGTTTGGTAACTATCTTTAGGAACACCCTTTATAAACCCTCGCTAAAATTGGATAACCACGCATACTGATAGATGACCACTTAGTGGTCGAAATGTACATTTATGCGGAATAAATCTCTTTTTTGTGGACAAGTGTTACCTCCTATCTTCTGTTCGTTATGCATCCACAGCTCCTCAAGGTCAGTTTATGCTTTATTTTATCTAGAACTGATATTGCTTCAGGTATTCTACGACTTTTACATCGCTGGCAACCAGTTGTACATTCGCTGACGACTACATCGAAGAAAAATCGTTTCACTTTCGTACCTATTTTGTATCAGCTGTAATTACATGGTTGCCACTGTTAAATTTTCAATTTTTGTTTAGTTATTCAAAACAAAAGGCGCCTTTAGCGAAATCCTTTTAATTTGATATCGCCTTTATAGACTATAGATTTTCTCACTATAACTTGTCACTGTTGTTTGTGCAATGTGCAAACAAGTCTGACCAGACTGCATGAATTCCTATAATGTATTCATGCGCGCAATAGCTGCCCCTAAAATGCAGCTTACAGAAGTTATCACACGACTTTTCCTCTTAAATTGTGGACGAGAGAATGAAAGGAATGCATTCGCTTATTGGTTACTTGTGTCAAGTGATGCTCAAAGTTATTCAGAAATAGAAGTATATGATAATGCGAGTAAACACCAGAACCCGTTTACACACAGCAACTGATTTAAGCTATAGGTAAAAAGTCTATAGGTGAATCGGATGCAATTGTTCAGCTCGAATCTATTAGGAAGTGACAATCGAAGAGATAGGTATAGGCATCATTTTAACCTTTATTTATTTCTAATTGGTAATAGACCTTATCCGTGATAACAAACTGAGCATGCGTGCAACGATTCGCCATCTGTTGGCGATTAGTACGCCAGGAGGAAAACAAATCTATGAAGGGTGTGCTTATAGAACCATACACGGTACATTTCTGTAACTTTTCTTATTTCGGTTAACTTCTGTTTTGTACGTAGACGAGATAGGAAGTCTGAAGGCTTAAAATGAGTAGACCAAACGAAATTACTTTCTACTGGAATAAAAAATGAAAATTTAACACGGGGTGGCAGGACCCTGAAAAAGGCTGACGTTTCGAATAAAGGCTATCCTTTTTCAAAAGAAGAGTGAAAGTGATGTTAGGGGCATTAGATGATGTCTTATATATATATATATATACAGATCAAGTAGTGGGGGAGAAAGTTTTGTTAGGGTGAGCAGAAGGGAACCACTGCGAAGACTAGAAATAAAATAGAGTACGTGCTGGAATAGGACAAGACCGATGGGAGGAGATGTGAAAAAGGTGCAGTAATGAGAACATAATGCAAGGGAAAATGTGCTGGGATAGGACAAGAATGAGGACCACTGGAAGATGATAACAGGGCAGTGAAAAGAGTGAAACAGTCAACACATAGAAATAAAACTAACAGAAATTGTAAAGGAGAAGAATGATAATTAAGAAACACAGTCGAAACCGCTGTAAAAGGACTGTCGGGAAATCGAAAATTTACTCATATAGACGGAGTTTACAATACACAAGACAGTTACTCGGAGAAATGAAAAATGGCTATTATCAGCGGATCGCTTGTAAGCTTATAAGGATTTTTTCAGGGTCTAGCGACCCTGTGTTCATTTTGATTTTTTATTTTATTCCAAAATTCTTGCGTCTCGTCCTTCTTTTCTTCTACATCTGTAATTTCTACTGAAATGAAAATTTCTCTTCTAATTTTTATAGCTTTTCATTTTCTGGAAAATAATGAAATGAGACGTTTGTATTTTTCCCTTTCCAATTCAAACATAACGAAACTGA
>JAHWFO010104619.1:5893-21991 GCA_023313115.1 Rhysida immarginata | reverse complement strand
TTAAAGGTAAACTCCACGGAAAAAATCGACTTTATTTTTTATGCATCATAGCATTAATCCAGGTTAACAGAGTATATATCATTCAAAAGTTTTCTATTTTTCCTAATATTTTATTAAGAAAAATGCCTCGGAAAATTGAAAATTGGCCATGGGATCTTCCATCCCTTCTTTAGAGAACAAGGCGTCATTTCCTGCCGCAAGAACCTCGGGAAATTTCATCGCCGAGATCTAGTCACTTTCGAGTCTAGTTTCGCTGAGAACGATTCTACATATCGTAAGATTTTGCTAACTTGTTTTATGTCAGAATGCCTTCAATTTGTTCTCTGTTTGGATGTATAAATAGACAGTTGAATAGAAATTTCACATTTCATAAATTTCCAGAATCAGAATCGATTAAAAAACAGTGGATTAGTTTTTGACAGCAAAGGAAGTGGTATCCAACTCCAAAGAGCATCGTGTGTTTTGCTCATTTTGAAGTGCCTTGCTTTGTCTACGCATCCGCCGTTTTAAATTCAATCTCAATTTAAACAAGAAATTCGCTTAAAGTAGATCACGTATAAGATAGAACTAGATGCTCTTCCAACTCTAAACGGGCCTGGCGTTCTTCAAGAATAATGACCGCAACAGCATGTGCTAAACGCCGAAGGAATGAGGTAAGCCTATCTACTGTGTAAGGCACACGCCGCCTTAATGTGCGTGCACACGCCGACGCGGCAAGCAGAAGATCCTGTTTCACGGTTTAATGCATAGGGCTGTATATCGCAGCAGTTGCAGTAGCATTTAATTCTGCTAACAGCCTTTGTATATCAAAATTTTAGCAAAATCGCGGTCATTACTATCAGTCTTGTGTCATATTGATAGTCCATTGCGATGCTAAAGTGACAACTCACCGATAGCGTCCAATGTGTGACGTCACGATTTCGAAACTCCTTCGCACTTCTCCACAACTTGTAACGTTGCCGAAACAAGGCGCCAGTGTCGATCACAGGAGGAGGGAAAAAAATGAAAGTTTTTTATACAGGGTTGGCCAAAAAAAACTCGCCACTGAAAATTTCTAACTCCAATGGAAACGGTCCACAAAGGGGTGAGCGATTATAGAAGGAAGAACGCTACCATTAATTAAGACAGGCGTTCCATTTAACAGCCTTAATTAATGGTAGCGTTCTTCCTCCTAGAATTGCTCACCCCTTTGTGGATTGTTTCCATTGGACTTAAAAATTTTCAGTGGCGAGTTTTTTTTGGCCCACCCTGTATAAAAAAAAAACTTTCATTTTTTCCCTCCCCCTAGTCAAATTTGGCAAAAAAATCCTGAATTTGGTTTTTCTAAAATTTACCGTAAATAACCTGGGTTTGCTATATTCAACTAAACTAAGCAGAGCCAGGTGCCTATTCTAGTGAAAGGATAACAGAATTACACTACATAAGTTTTTATCAGAAGTAAATATCTGTGAGCAAGTGATGTTCTCTGTACAAAGATAAAACCACTTGGACAAAACATGGCCTGATCGTGCAGCAGATCTCCGGATATTTGGTCAATTTCGTCTTCATTGGCCTTTCTGCATACTGCTCCTGTAAGCCGTCGTTAAAATGGCCATCAAGCCCCTCTGTACCTTAGCTGCTATTCTTACAGATAGTCTTGTTTTAAATTTATCTGAAAAGCCAAAAGGGAGAGAAATGTGTGAAAGTACCAAGTGATTTTTTATACGAGGCATATTTGGAAAGTAAGGTTACAATCCCTCTATTGGAAAAATAATATTTTAATACTTAAGTCGGCTTACTGGCTTTAACTGTTAGCCTTCTACTTCCCTCTCGCGGCTGTACCTCATCGCTACATGGAGTCTAGTTCGAGTGACATGTTTACAATGGCTGTGCTGATTCAGAATCCCGTCAAATGTGAAGTGCGCTCTGCAATACCTTTTTTCCAAGCACAAGATTTACAAGCTGTTCACAAAAGAATGTACCAACTTTGAAATGCTATATTTACCAAAGAACACAACTCATAGATTTAATTCATGCATCTTTCTGAAGAATGTAATATGAAGTTTATTTTGTTTATTCACATGATCACAAATATTCAGTGTGACTTCACGAAAATGATGTACAATATAGAGCTTGCACTTGCTGTAGTCTGTAAGGTTTCATAACCAACTGCTCTCTCAATACTTTCCGCAACGTTGTAAGAGGCATTTGGAATTCCCAGCTGGCTCGTCGGGTCGACTTCCCCAGACTGCGAGTGAACGTTTTCTGAATGCGTTGGACATTCCTTTCCGACACGCGTGACCTTCGCAATGGCGCCCTTTCTCAGTGAACTCACGAAACCAACGTTGGATATTTCATCTTTTTAAAAAATTGGTTCCATATATGTCATTGAATTAATTTTATCGAATTCAAGCACTTAGCAATATCTCTTGGAATGAAACAAAACTTCAGAATGTCCCCTTCACGATTATAAGTGGCGATTTAAATTTTTTGGTTGCCGAGATATAGACTTTAAAATTTAATATATTCTTTTGTGAATCCCCTGTACAGTGCCTCTATGAAAATTAAAAATGGCAGTGTCTCTTTCCTCCCTGCATTTTGCTTCATGTTGTTATTCACCTTGGACGGAAGCATGATAGAGTCCACATATATGCAGCATCTTTCTGTTAGGTGGCCTTTAAGTCTGGGACAACATAAATCTTAGGGGTCTTTCTTGAAGGAACAAACTTCTGTTGTAGAGAATAACAATAGCTTTCCAACGATAGTTTCACAATTTGGTCAGAAAGACATCTCATTTTCCATTTGTAAGGAAAATAATAAAATAATTTCATTATGACAGAAATCGAATTTTTGAAAGTGTTTGTTGCGACGTCACACTTATGAAAAGTCCCTCTTACCCCATCTGACGCCGTGTCACACTTTTCATACCCCCCCCACCCCTAAGCGCGTGACGTATCTTTTGAAAGTCGAATCAAGAGTGACGATGAAAGTCGAATCAAGTTATGCTGATTCTACGAGCAATCGGTCATGGTTTCTTCGACTGATTCATGGTTTTCATGAATCGGTTTTGGACTAAACACTAATTGTGTGGATAGATGTTAAGGCGAGCGCCTTTACTGCGAAGATATACAACGCTTTGTCTAGTCCTTTTATACCTATGGGTGGATATATTTACAATAAAATCTCGTTATAACGAACTCGATTAAGACGAATACCTCGTTATTATGAATTATTTTTGGGTCCCTATAAAGGCCAATTGAAATCTATGCTATTAAATTCGGGTATAACGAATTTACGATAAAACGAAGTGCGAACAAAATTTTTGCCCGAACAGCCCCAAATTTCATTATCACGCCGCTATGCGCCCTCTGTACAGTTTTTTCAGATAAAACCCAGTGCAAGCTATTTACATGGCTAGTACAGTGTTAGGTTTACAAACACAGTATAAATTGTAAAACAATGAAAGTGGAACTGTGCTTAATTTGTTACCCTGAGCTGTCCGGCTTTTTAAAAGGAAAAATAAACGGTATAAAATTATTGGCGGTTGGTTTTATTATACTATACAGAGCACTATGATATTAATATATATATTATGCACTAGATCACGTTGTAAGCTTTAATACATTCGGGTTTTCTTATTTGCTTTGAAAACGTAAAATAAAAAATAGCCGCCCGCGCGATTCGTTGTTGAATTCGAAGAATTTTTTTTTAGCCGAAAAAATAGAGGCTGTAGATACGGTCACGGCGCCGTGACTTGTCACCGTTCACGATGTTCGAAAAAGGGAAGTGACGTGATGAAAGACCGAGCATGCGCTTCTAGCAGCGGATGATTAGTGATGTGCGGAACGGGACTTTGGCAGGGGGGTGAAACTAGCAGTTTCTGGTGTCTCTTTCGTTCGAAGCAACATGGCGGATCGGTCAGTGAACTTTGTTGAGGTCCTTGAGGTCGACATAGTTTAAAAACGTCTTTCTTACGCAATAGGTAAAAAGCATTTTCAATATATGGTCTGTCTTAACTTCATAATTAGTATATTCGGCATGTGTATAAACAAAGAAAAATATCATATCTTTTAAAAGAATGCGAATAAAAATGCTTATAAAAATACCATAAATTAGACATTGCACGCAGTGTATGAATTATATAAATATCATAAATTTATTATTTAGCCCTTTGTAATATGAAATATGAAGCAATCATTAATTCTAAATAGAGAAAGGGAGAAATATCATAAAAGAAATAGAGTAGGCTAATAAGACGTAATAATAACACTTAAAACGCGGATTTTTAAATTGCCAAAAGAGGTAAAAATTTGTGCTTTTTTTAAACACTTTCTAAATAAAGTAAAGTATTGTTAAGAAAATATTTGTCTGCAAGATTTCTTACTTTTATTTTAACAAAACAGTTGTTGAAAGAAGTAAAGGTTCCTAACAGCGTGCACTCAACCATCATTTTTCTTACATGATAATGTAAAATTAGATTATCAAATTTCCAGATTAGAGTATTTTTAAGCATAGTTTTAAGAATGTTATGAGACTATGTACTCTACTCTATTAAATCCTGTGGGTGTACGTTTGTGTTGTCTGCTAATCCTAACCAACCGCGACCGTGACGCAGCCGGTGGCAACGAATTTTCTGGAGTACACTTTTATGAATAGAGTTTCCACTTCTCTATCTATCTTTATGGACTTTGGCAAACGAGAATCGTTCAAAGGAGTCGTTCGCAAACGATTTCACGTACATGTAAACGATTTAAGCGCAAATATTGAAATCACACTTCACTAAATACACAACTTCTTATTGCTGATTCCATGAATTTACAATGTCTTTTGACCGTCCGTGTACTAAAGCTGATATGAGGAGGACTGGCGCCCATCTTTTGATCGCCGCTATGCGTCCCCAATCACGGTTGCCGGTTATAGATACCTTTCGTTTGACGAGTTAGCGAAATTTCTGCGGGAATATGAAGAAAGCAATTTCATTCAACTTTGAACATGCCATTCCAGACGGCGCCCGAAAGCGTGGGAATTCAAGTTTCGTAAAAAAACGTGGTAAGTTACACAGAAAAAACTTGTAAGTGTATTCATATTAATAAGACTAAGCCCAGCCAGTCTACTGGAGAGAGGCCACATCAGAGGTGATATTTCATCGTTTAAAATGAATTACAAATGTAAGGAATTATAGTATATTAGATAGATTTATCCAGGGCCACCGCCAACAGGGATTGAAAAATTTAAATTTACAAGAAATAATGTAATAATGTATTATAATTATAATGAATTAATATAATAATTATTTATAACTGTAATTATTGTCATTAATTATAAATATTAAGATATAATTATAATTATGCCAAATATTTTTATTCATAGTTTTTAGAAACGATATGGACAGAGGCTTTATAATACTAAATATTAATTGTTTTGACTTTTGTTCCCGTCTTTTTCAAAGCATATTTTGAAAAATACAGGAATAAATGTTGAAACTACAGAGTCGAGTCAGATTATTATGACCACCAGCTAATATCCCGAATGACGGACAGCAGCTAGACGGTGCGGGAGTGAGTCAATAAGATTCTGGTAGGTTTCTACTGGTAGTTGTTGCCATGCAGACTGTAAAGTATCCGATGGCTGCTGAAGGGTAAGCGGTGGTTGTACCATAGCACGCATATGACGATCGAGGTGATCCCAAAGGTTCTCAATTGGGTTGAGGTCTGGGGAATTAGGGGACCAGGATAGTACTGGAACTCTTGGTCGTGTTCTTCAAACCACCCCTGAACAATTGCAGCCGTATGACACGTCGCATTGTCTTGCTGGAACGTGCCATCCCCCTCTGGAAAGACAATCTGGTGTACTTGAGCTGCAATTATGGATAAATAACCGAATCGGTTGAGAGTGCCTTCCACAGGTATCAGTGGGCCCAGACAATGCCGTGAGAACACTCCCCACACCATGACGCTGCCGCCACCAGTCTGGATTCGTCCAACAATGGTTGCAGGATGCTTGTTCTCGGAGGTTTCTCGCCTCACTTGCCAACGGCCGTCACTTCTGTGGAGCAGAAATCGTGACTCATCGGAAAAAGTAACCTTTTACCAGTCAAAAGTTGGTCCAGTTTCTGTACTGTTGGGCAAATTGAAGCCGTTTTTGGCGGTAAAACTTCGTCAGCATGGATGGGGTGACCATGCGTCTGCTGCGGAGGCCCATACGTAGCAGGCTTCTCTATACGGTGGGTTTAGAGACATGCCTGGTAGCACTCTCGTTTGTTTGAGCGGTAAGTTGGTCCACTGTAGCTCTTCAGTTGGCCTTCCTACACCTTCGCAGCCGACGTTCACCTCTTTCATCAATGGCACGTGCTGCTCAACAGTTCCCATACCGTTTATTCAGAACGGTCCCATTTTCTCAGCCATGATACAATTTAACTGCAGCAGCACGAGAACAGTTCACAAACTGTGCGGTTTCCGAAATACTGCCACCCATGGCCGAGAAAGCCGATTATCATCCCCTTTTCCAGATCTGATAAATCACGTTCGTTACCCATTGTAGCAGTAAGTGATATGTTTTTAACATAGTGGAATGTTTTTAATCTTGTATAGTCACCTAACCAATTCCCAACACGTGACATAGTTCCTCGGCTGGGCAACCCCGAAGACAAACGTAGGAGATAATCGTTATAATGTGACTCGACCCTGTAGTTATAGTCGGGGCATGAGAGTTGGCCACTTCGTCGAATAAAAAATACTCGGGTTAGGCCACTCAAGAGGTTCTACTCTCCTTATTGGCCTAAATTATTTTTTTAACTTTCCAACTTGGGGATGTGGATAGATGAAGAAGACCAATACCCTTTAATTCCTTATTTTAGCATGGTTAAATCCTTATTTTCTCCCCTATGGAATGGTCAACTCTCATGCCCTTGACAATAGTTTGCTACACCGAAATTTTTTTCCTCTCTTTCTTAAACCTCGTTGGTTTGCTGTTTAAGGAAAGCCACTACTATTTATTCTTTTGTTTGTACTTCTTTAAGTCTTTTAATGAATTATGCTTTTGTATTTAGATAGCTATATAATTATTTCTTCCTAAAAATTGAATATATTTGCTCTAGAAACGCCATAATCGTAGAATATTCACATGATTGAAATCACCGAAGGCAAAAAATTGAGCTGCAGGCGATGAACACATCACCATTGCTTGTCTATTGCGCATGCCCGTTCACAACGGACGTTTTGGAGGTCCAGAAAATATTTGCGCAAATAAAACCCTCTGCGACGCGTCCAAACGTCCAAAACGTCCAGTACGTCACGGTGGCGTCCCTAACTTTGTGTGAATAAAGGAGGATACTTTTTGGATGCATAGAGTCCGTCGCGCTTTCTGTAGCCGCAACTTAATTTTTTTGCTTTCGGTGATTTCAATCATGTGAATATGCTACGATTATGGCATGTCTGATCAAATAAAAAAATACAAAAGAATAAAAAATAGTGGCTTTACATAGATAGCAAACTAACTAGTTTCATTTCGGTGAAAATCATGAAAGTTTGGCAAAAAGTGCTCACGAAACTGTAAATCCACCCATTTGGGTGACTTTCAACGTTTATTCCTATATTTTTCAAAATCTATTTGAAAAAGACAGGAACAAAAATAAAAACAAGTTAATAATAATGATGATTATAAACTGGAGTTGCTCTTCAAGAATAGGTAATGATTTTTCGATTGAAAAATGGAAGGATAAAATTCTGCGACCTGGATTCGAACCAGGAACCTCGACTATCATGGCCGACGCCTCTATCAATTTGGCTATCGCAGACACCTGGACAACCAAGCTGTCTCAAGGTGTCTTAAAGACAACTAAGTTGTCACGGTTGAAAGCCCAATGGGAGACGGGAACCAGGCCCGCAGATCGAGAATTTCTCCACTCCAAACCATCAGAAAGTTTATGAACTCACAAGTAAAAAATAATGATAGCCCAATTGGTAGAGGCGTCGGCCATGGTAATCGAGGTTCCTGGTTCGAATCCAGGCCGCCGAATCTTTCCTTCCATTTTTCAATCGAAAAATCATTATCAAAACAAGTTATTCTTTATCTTAATATTTGGTATTGTAAAAATCAGTCCATATCGTTCCAAAATGCTATGAATAAAAAACAATTAGCATTATTATAATAGTAATAAACATTATTTTTTGTAAATTTAAATTTATCATTAAATTTAGCCTTCCCTTTACGTAAATCTTCAAGTAAGCAATGAAATAAACAGATTTATATACAAATCGGAGTGAGCATAGCATACGTCGCGTCCTGCTGTGTGGCCGTAGCCTAATAATGAAAATATTAAAATGCTTCTTTATATAGATGATTTAAAGTTTTTACTCAGAAACTAAATCTCTTGACAACAATAGAGTTTCTCAGCAATATATACCATTTATTTGCCAGGGGATAGAAATTTGCAGCGTTTTTGTCTTGAGTGCGGCCAGTTAATTATTCATGTGGCCGGTTTTGTCAGGAGGTTGGTAGTGTGGTATTTGCGCTTACCACGAAATTTATTATGGTATTTATCAAGATCAATGGAAAAAATATTTATCTATCATTATTAATTAATTGTCAATGACGGTATATCCGATCATAGAAACGACATAATTGTAAATGATGTCTGCTTATCCGGACTGACCAAGACTGATGGTGATATTTGACGACCATGTTTCCTGCCGGACGCGAAAATGTGATCAGTTTCCACCTCTGGTATAATAATAAATACTATCATCTATCTCTATGTTTATATGCAGGGGTTATAAAAAACGGTCTAGAGTTATGTGTTAATAAGTCTAATATCGTTACTTTTTCTCAAAAGCTGAACAAGATTAGGTTATTGATTCTTCTCCTATTGATAGAACCACTAATGTTAAATATCTCTAAAATATCCTTGTTGACATGTCTAAGAGAATCAATCAGTCGCCTGATTCGTCTTAGTAAAGTACTTAGTAAGAATATTTTGATTTTACTATCGCATTGCTTGATATCATCGTTGTTCCTAAGAGTTTTTATTTTTTTTATATATAATTTACCGATATAAATAGCGTTTTCTTCTGGAGAATTACTAAAAAATGTGTTTCTTCTCTTTAAAAAAGATAAGCTGGCTTTCTACTACTAAGTCAGAATGTATCGATTAGTTAATAATCTATATATTTAGATTCTTAATAAAAATTTTATTTAAAAATTTCTGAAGATGTTTTTTGCTTGTAACATTAACCTTTCAAAATTGCTTGCCGTCGTAGGGTTAAGGCATAATTACTCTCGCCGCAGGTCATCAATAATGTTGGTGAATGTTAATCACCGTACAAACTATTGCTGGAACGATCCTGGTTTAATGTTTTTATTTGTATTACTTGTAGTTATAATGACTGATATTTTTTGCTTTCATTGTGTTTTAGTTTTCTCTTTTTTGTTATTTGCATTGTTTTCCTTTTTTCATTAACCGATGATTGGACTTTCCCGTTGTTCTAACTACTCCAAATTTCGCACACTCATTCATTGCCGGTGACAATTCAAACCTCTATGAACATTTTCGAAATTCGAATTCTTAAAATGACTTAGATGTGATTTTCATTTTAATTTTCGTTCCGTAAAGGAGAGGAGGGCACCTGAAGGGAAGATTGGGCTACCTACTCAGGTTTTATTCATTTTCACATATTTAAATTGTAACATAATCATGTGTTATAAATTGATTGGAAATCCAAGAATGAAAAAGAATAAAATAAAAAATAAAAAAAAATTTCAGATTACACTTTTATTTAAAAAATACACTATTAAGTTAAGCTTAAAATAATTTACTGGTGCCTCTCATTTAATATTCTAAATGTTAAAGTCTAAATTTTAAAATGAAAATACCATATGTCGCCACACATTTCACTTTTTTTGATATTATGAATTCCTCTTTAAATGAGAGACACCAAAAATTGTTTTTTATTTTTAGTATACTTTTTAAAGTAAAAGTGTATGTTTAAAAAAGTTTTATTTTATACTTTTTATGCTATTCATTTTCTTTGCTGTAATTCTTTTTTGCTCTTTTTCTTTCATTTTTGTAGAATCATTTTGTAATATAGAGCTTGTTTTGTATGGGAGAAAAAAAACGAAATTCGATAAGGCAGTCATTAAGAATGGAGTATTTACGATTGAAGATACCGTGGAAGGAAGGACAAAAAGAGGAAGGAGGGTATTAAAGACGACTGTCGTTTAGAAGAAAGAAGGACGGTACAATGAAATCAGAAGAACACAGCATCCATGCCAAAGGATATGCTCACTAACTTCATTGTATTTCGTGTGTACAGTTTTGTCCAATTACATTATTTAAAACAAAAAAGGTGTTCTGTGTCATTTGTACTTAAACGTGAGAAAGATGGAGGAGACGCATTTAGGATCTGATTAAGCAAAAAACTGATAATGATTTGCGCTTTACTATTCAAATAAAAGTTATTCAGTATTTTATAATAGTGAATTAGATCTTCAATAATATATTATTTTAATGTAGATAAAAAAGAACAATTATATAAGGAATAATGGCCCTACAAAGTTTTTTTTTCGCTTTACGCCAGTATCGAGAGTTATAAAAGAGTGTAAAAAAAATTTGGATTAAAATGGGTTATACTCTCTTATAACCCGCAATAATGGCATAAAGCCGAAACTTTCGTCATTAATCCTTATATTGCTCTTCTTTTTAATCTCTATTAAATTAGTGTATTATTAAAAACCCAATTCTCTATTGTAATTTATAAAAGTATAAAACAAATTTTAAATTGAAATTAATTCAATATTTGCTTACAGTTTCATTAAGCAACAGAAAGCTCTCTGTAAAACCTTGAATTTAAATATTGAAATAATCCCTTAATATATAACTATGGGATTTTAAACTTTAGGAAATAGTGAAATTGAATTTGAAAAACGATCGTTATAACGCATATTTTTATCACTAAATCCTTTCGTTTATTTATTAAAACAATTAAATTTAACCGAAACACTTATTAGTCTTTTCCGTGTGATAGTTTTAGCTAAGCAACACGAATAATTAAAGCAGCATTTAATAGCGGTATCGTCTGTCGCGCAAGCAACGATAGCCTTGGCTAATATTAAGTTTTTTTAAAAAATTTTTAAAAATTTCTTTAAAATATGGAGAAGCAATATGTACGAGGGTAGCCCAGAAAGTAATGAACCACAATTTTTTTCTTCAACAATTATTTATTCAACTCAATGAAACCTATACATAAGAAAGAATGATGTTTCTTCTACACTCCCCATTTTTCCATATAATCTCCGTCCCGTTCTATGGCCTTCCTCCAGCGAGACACAAGCGCGTGTATGCCCTGTCGGTATCAGTCCTTGTTCTGTTCACGCAGCCATGTCTTCACTGTGCGAATCACCTCTTCGTCATCCTCAAAATGTCTTCCACGAATGACATTCTTCAATGGCCCAAACAATTTTCCTGTTTCGTGATGTGTTCCGTCGTCCTCAAATTGGTGTGAGGGCGAGCGTTATCGTGTTGAAACAAACAATTAGCTAGGTTGTTATGGCGTCCAAGTCGCTGGAAGCACTTCTTGAGTTTGATTATTGTGTTCACATATGTCTTAGAATTATTATGATTTCCAGGAATGTTCCTAGTGGAGATGCCCAAGGAGACTACTTTGAAGGGGACGGTGGAAATTAAGAGATCGGGTAAGTTCCGTATTTTATAGAGGTACCATTTAGGAAATTTTGGGTAACACCTCGTATGTCGGCTCACACTCTTGAAAAGATCTTTTAAGTAAACATAACGTTTTTAATCATAAACAAAGGGTCTAATCAAGGGAAAGAAGGCAATCCTTCGATACCCTTCGCTTGAGAAACGACACAAGCAAGACTCGCTATTACTTCGCTTCGTTTAGACATTTTTTGGCATTCAATTTTGCTATTTTGGTTCTGTTATGCTGTTTTCAGTTAGATATTTGGATCTCAGATTCGTAATCAGCGACCTCTAAAACCCCAACATACCAACTTTCGTGTAAATCAAATAATTTTTGACATTTTGGTCAGCTTTTCGGGATTCTGGACCACTGTGCGTCGGTCCCGGTTGCTGCTACAGCAGTCGCTAAATGCGGAAGGCAATAGGAAACCACCGCATTACTCCGTCTTTCCTAGTTTCAGACCAGTGGACTTAAGTGTCGACTGAATGACACCACCACACAACCAGTGCATTCTTTGTGATAGCTTAATCTCGCTATGATTTTCAGAATGCAGCTTTGCTAGAACTTTAAATCTAATTCGATAAAAATGTTATTATAATTTTTCTTCTTGCTTCCGTTTGCTCATTACTGTTTCCACGTTTTAGTTATTCCGAATGCAACCAAAGAGCCATCCTTCGCAAAACTGCTGGCTTCTTGAAAACTTTCCTCCTAAAAGATAGCTAAAGTGCTATGTCTTCCAAGCAACCTAAGATGTAAGAAAGAGCACAAAGCATTGTTTGGCGCATAATGGTAGACATTTTGAACACTTATACAGTGTACATGGCAGAGTGGAACATTAGAAAACCAATATAGTTAATTTATTCATATAATTCATTAATTTAATTTACGGATTTAGTTCTCATTTTTCTTTAACAGTGAATAAACGATGAAGATTAGGAAATAAGTAAAGAGAGAAAAATGAAACATTTTTACCACCCTTATTCTCAAAATGAAATTCTTAGAAGAAACAATCTTATTGGCAAAATAAATTCTGACGCCACAAACTGTTCTAAGCAAACAAAACTTCATAGACATGCAGGAAAAATGAATCTATATACATTTTTTTGTTGAAGGAAAAGCCCAAAATTGGAAAGAAAAAAATTGCTAAAATCTGTTGTCATCAGGAACAAACTTGTATGCAAAATTTAAGAGCGAATGGAAAAGTGGAAGTCCTTCAAAATTCGACTGAAAGGTAATATAAGGGTTATTTTTAAAAGTACTATCCAAAGAAATCTTACATGATCTACGTTCTCATTTGTATTTTCACAGTTGAGTCCAGTTCCTTTACTTCCTGTTTGTTCTGGAAATGAAACTACCAGAAATGAATTCTTTGTCAGAGGTTTTGTCCACATAATTCTTTTTTCAAACGCCTAGAATCACTATCTTTAAAAAAAAAAGTGGTTGATACTGGCACTCTGAAACACACTGTATACTATTGTAAAAATGAGATTACCTGTCATTTTGTTTAACAAATAAGATGTGCATCTGTAATTATTAAAATAAAATGTTTTCTGTTCTCCCCTCACTTTTCCTATATTCCCCCATATTTTTCACTATTAATAAGAAGTTCGAATCATTTATTTTAATTTAAAATTGTAGTTTACATAAAAATACTGCGAGAATGAAGTGGGAAATTTGGTTGAAATTTTGTTTCTAATTATCTCTTACAATTAGGGGTCGTCCACAAATTATGGTCATCCTTTTTCCAAATAATTGTATACCCCCCCCCCCCGTGTCAGCACATGTCATATTTTTGTAAAACCTCCCCCCCTCCCCGCTCGGTCATATGTTATCCTAACACGAAAAGTGACAGTTAATAAATAAAAATAAAGCTACAATAAAGGAAAAAACATTCCGTTTATTGAAATACAGTCAAAGCCCCTTATTCGCGGGGGATACGTTCCGAAATGTACCGCAAATACGGAGTGACATTTTCTACGGAAATATAGGGGATACTTCCAAGGTTACAAAATAATAAAAAACATCTTAATTAATTAATTGATTATTAACAATATACACTGGCGGAAAGGTCTTGTGGAGCTTATACATACACTGGCGGAAAAAAAAATCCCAACACCACGAAGGACTTGTGCTAGATAAATGAAATTTGGACAGTATATTCAGCTATGGTATTTATTCAATTGATTCAAGTTTCAAGGTTACAACTTATAGGGGGCGCCACCAGCGCCACCCTGTACATGGTGAAAAGCACGGACTTTAGTACCCGCTGTAGTCGCCGCGCTGGTCTATGCAGGCCTGCACACGTGCATGCATACGGTCGTAGAAATGCCGAATGTCATTTTGTGGTATGGCATTCCATGTCTGTTGTACCTGGATGGTCAGATCAGCGACAGTTGTTGCTGGTTGTGGAACAGTCTTGACACGGCGTCCGACCATGTCCCAGACGTTCTCAATGGGTGACAGATCTGGTGATTGTGCTGGCCATGGTAGAATGTGGATACCCTGAAGGGCACGTTCGGTTGCAGCTGCAGTGTGGGGTCGAGCGTTATCCTGTTGAAACAGCCCCCCTAGCATACCAGCCATGAATGGCATCACAATGGGTTCAACAACCATCCGAATGTAAACATTTGCCGTCATGGTGACTGGGATAACCACCAGGGGTCCTGCTGTCGTAGGAAATCCCTCCCCATACCATAACGCCAGGGGTGGGGCCAGTATGCCGACGACCGATACAGCTCGGTAACAGGACTTCCCCCCTCCTCCTCCTGACCCTTGTGCGACCATCACTCTGACCCAGACAGAAACGACTTTCATCCGTGAAGATCACAGACCTCCGTTCTGCCCTCCAAGTCGCTCTGGCTTGACACCACTGAAGACGTGCCGCACGGTGTTGAGGGGTAAGAGGCAAACATGCCACAGGGCGCCTGGAGTGGAGGTTCCTGGCCAGGAGACGGTTCCGAATTGTGCGTGGAGTGACGTTGGGTGCCACAGCAGCCCGAATGTCCGTGCAGATGCTGTCCAATTTGCCACAGCCATACTACAGATGCGCCGGTCACCCCTGTCTCCAGTGGCCGGGGGTCGTCCAGATCCTGGTCTCCTGGTAATCCTGCCTTCCCTGGACCATTGCTGCCAACAGTTGTACACAGTGGCAACGTCTCGACCCATGCGTTTTGCAATAGCACGGAACGAAAGTCCACCCTCTCGAAGGCCCATTACACGTCCTCGTTCGAATTGGATTAGCTGCCCATATTCACGTCGCAGTCGCCTTCGAGGCATGTTTTACGTACTCTATCACACACGACCACAAGTGTCTGAAGTGACACAGACGCGCATCTGATCTCCTTATATCTGTCATTGGAATGTCTAACCTAACCTTGAAACTTGAATCAATTGAATAAATACCATAGCTGAATATACTGTCCGAATTTCATTCATCTAACACAAGTCCTTCGTGGTGTTGGTTTTTTTTTTCCGCCAGTGTAATTATAAGGGTCGTAAAAATGAAAACGAAAATTGCATATTTTATTCAAAGTGTATGCAAGGAATTTAAAAATACTCTCCAAATGCATTAAGGCATTTATCCCACTGTGTAACAGGGCGTGTATTTCTTTTATGGAAGAAGTCTTTCGGTTGCGTGTGGAACCATTCCAAAACCTCTTCCTTCACTTCATCGTCCGACTGAAACCTGCGGCCTTTCAGATGTTTCTTGAGATCCCCAAACACGGGAAAGTCACATGAGGCTGTAAGGTGGATGCTGCATTGCTTCCCAGTTGAACTTTTTGATGAAGTTTACCGTTACTTTCGAGGTGTGAGAACGCGCGTTGTCGTAGAAAAGAAGCATTCCTTCTGTAATTAGTCCAGGACGCTTGCTTTTGATGGCCGCGCGCAGTGCGTTCAATGTTTCCCCATATCGTGCTGCGTTAACTGTGGTGACTTTTTCGAGAAAGTTTAGTAAAATCGGGCCTATGAAATCAAAAATCACAGTCAACATCACTTCCTCGTGCTGTTTGCAATTGCTTTTGATTTTTTCGGAGGTGGCGACCCATAATGCTTCCATTGACGACTTTGACGTTTGCTTTCGGGCTGGAAATGAAAGCACCAAGTTTCATCCCCTGTAACGATTCTGTCGAGAAAACTCTCTCCTTCCTGTTCATAGCGAGTCAAATGTTGCAGGGACATGGCCATGCGAACTCCAAGTTTTTCTGTTGGCAAATGATGCGGGACCCATTGTGCACAGATTTTTCTGTAGTGCAAATGGTTCCTGATAATGGAGTGAACAGTTCCACGACTAAGGCCAGTTTTAGCAACCACGAGATCGACTGCCACTCTTTTGTTTTCCTTTAAGACAGCGTCAGTTTTGGCTTTGCAATCATCCGTGATGTCGCGGTTTGCTTGTCCAGGTCGTTGATCATCTTGCAATGAT
>JAHWFO010104618.1:0-10856 GCA_023313115.1 Rhysida immarginata | reverse complement strand
ACTCACGATCTGCACCCCCCCCCCCCCCTCAGCTGCTGTGAACATCTTACAGCAGTCATTAATCCAGGTCCATCCAGGGACCCAACTCGTCGGCCTCAGACCATACAGGCTCCGGATGGACGTATTGGATTCTAAAATTAAATAAATAAATAAATAAATGAAAGATAATTTACAAAAAATAAGTTTTAAAACATGAATATAAGGAATCATTTTAATATAATTCAGTCATTTAATGATTCAATTGTGTCCTTGAATTTATAATAAATTCATATTTTTAGATGTTTGCTAAGTTTCTCCATTACAATTACATATGCTTTCTAAAATGTCAAATATCATTGATTATTACTAAATTTTGGGCATATAATATAATTTATATGAATTAATTATGAGGCTTTCAGGTATTCAACAAATGCAGTTTGAAGTTATTTTCAATAATGGAGAATTTCTTGTAAGCTTTTTTTATCGTCATGATTTCACCACTCCCCATCCTTTAACACCTGTGGGAAATCATAATAATTTTTTTATTATATTTTATCACTTAATTTTAAAATTTCAAGGAATATATTAGTAATGAAGTGCATTTGAAAAAAAAAAAAAATAATTAGCAATGTACGAGGGCGTTTTGAAAAGTAATGCCTCCATGGCTGTAACTTTTTTATTTGGTAACCGATTTTCAAAATTCATTTTGTATGTGATACTTATATTTATCCTCTATGTAATGCACTATTCACTTTTCGACATAGTCCCCATCCCTTTCCAAGCATTGCCCCAACACGTGACTAGTTGGGTGAACCCGTCGGAGAGGAATTCCGGAGTTATTGTCGACACCAGGATTGAATGGCAGTGTTTACCTCGCCGTCAGAACCAACTCATGTCCCCTTAAGGTGGTCTTTCTTTTTTGGGAAGCGGTGAAAGTGGCAAGATGTAAAGTCTTTCATCTTTGAACTTCAGTCATTCATCTTTGAACTGTGGGCGCTGCAATGCCTCTTGTGTGTGACGACTCGTGTGCAGGCGGACGTTATCGTACTCCAGAAGAGAGTCGAAAACTGCCATTCAATCCTGGTGTTGACAACAATCCCAGAATTCCTCTCCGACTGGTTCACCCAACTAGTGACGCGTTGGTGCAATGCTTGGAAAGGAATTGGGACTATGTCGAAAAGTGAATAGTGCATTACATAGAAGACAAATGGAAATATCAGGTACAAAAAGAATTTTGAAAATCAGTTACCAAATAAAAAACTACAGTCATGAAGGCATTACTTTTCAAAACGTCCTCGTATCTGTAATAGAATTTCAGTTATATGCATTTAAAGTTTGTAATGTGTTATCTGGAACTGACATAGCTCTTACTGGCCTAATTCGGCTAGGTTTGCTGCGAAAAGGTTAAAATACTATCTATCCATCTAACATTATTACTTGCTTCATGCGTAATAATGACATGAAAACGGCCACAACAAGATATAGCCCAACAGACAAGTCATGAGAATTGCTCCTCCTGCGCTTGATCACGTGGTCATGACGGCTAAGTTCGTCAGCCAATTAACGGCATTCTTAGCCTCATTGCACAGGTCCCTTATATATCATTAGAGTGTGCTTTATTCATTCACTCAAGGAAATGTCAAGCCAAAAAAGTATTAAGATTCTTCTGAGGAAAATTAATTTACCATTAATTGCTAAAAAAAAAATGCCCTTTAAGGGTGAGACTTCATTTGACAGTGGCCTCAGTGTGAGACTATATTTTACTACAGCTGGTTTCCATGATAACAAAGTGATAGACAGTTCTTGATGATTCACTGGTAGGACCATGGCCACAAGGCCATAATTTTTTTCAAGCATGATCTTGCACCATTTAGAAAAAAATATGGATACAGCACTACAGATAGAATTTTTATCCTGTAAAAGGATCATTGCAGATCACATAGCCATCTAGAGTTTTAATATTGCTGTGTAAGATTATTCATTTGAGATTATGGGAACAGTTTTCATGAGTGTTTGCAAAAAGTATTTTGTGGGGAAATGGTGGTGCTTTTGGATTAATGGCATCTTGGCTGTTTACTCCCGGCGAGTGCTTGTTGAAAAATGATTGGCAATGCATTTTAAACAGGTGTTTTAATAGCATAAACGGTAATTGGTTTTTTCATGCAGGAAAATTTTACTCCATAGACTAATTATGTGGTAAAAAGTGAATTAAAAAACTTTAATAATGAATAGCTATCTGTTAAGGAAAATATTATAATTAATAATAATAATTAATTCTGACAATTTAATAGGTGGGGGCTGTAAATATAATAAAAAGAGATAGGTAAAACCCCATTATTTTTATTTAATACTAATTTAGGCCATAACTTAAGGTTTATTAAAAAAAAAAGAAACACCTTTTTAACTATTCTACCTCATCTTGTAATCAAATTTTGAAAAAAATATGTTCACCGATTAAAGAAATTGAAAAACATTGTTGTTTTTATTTTTTAATAATTTTACATGTAAAAATAGGAACACGTGTTTTGTTTTGTTTTTTTTTTTCTTCCTTCCTAGAACTGGCATATCTTACACAACACAGTAAAAAAAAAAAAATGGTGAATGTATTGATATCTTCATTTTTGACTGAGTTATGATTTATTTATAACAAGCGCCGTGAATATCGTGGAGCTGTGGAAATACCTAAAACGCCTAATTTACTTAGACTCTGATACACTATATCTCTGAAATAATTTGGCATGGTTTCATAACTTGGTAATAGCAACATGTAAAAAAAATATTGTCAAAATCTGAAGTGGTGGGTGACATTTCTTTTTTTTTTTTTCCTGGGTGATCTGATATGGAAGTTTACATTATGTTTCTCAGGTTTGTTCTTTTTTTTTTTTTTTTTTTCCTATGCAGCTAATTTGTACTGCCTACTCATTGAAACTCTCATGCCTTTTGTAAGGAATTCATAACCTCTTGTTTCAGTAAGCTCATAATTTGTTACTGTTAATGAAGCCATCCATGGAAAGCTTCACTGTACTGCTTTCTTAGTCAAACACAAGTCAGACAATAGCTCGTTCTCAAAATATATATGAAATTTTCCAAAATTTTTATTCAGAAATTCAGTCAGGCCTTTTTTATTCAATTTCATAACTGAGGAGAAGAATAGTTTATAATGCAAACTATTCTAACAATGTTTTGATTATTTTATTTCTTTTAGCTAGGATTGAATATATGGAAGAAGAATATGATTGATCCCCTGAAAGATTCACTAATAAATCAACTGATAGAATGCATCAAGAAGTGAGTTAATATCTTGTGATTATGCTGATTAGAGTAATGTTAAAAATTAAGGTGTTTTAAAATTCATGTATAGTTAGCTATTCCACTTCTTTACTATTTTCCTGAGAAAAGTTAATCATCCCAGCATAAAGCCCACATGAATTTGGTAGTGCACGATTGGGAGCAGAAAGTTATACAAATACAGGGTGTTTCTAAATGGAAGGACAATAAGTACGTAGTGTGATTCCATGCATCAATAGAAGCAAACAGTTCCTTATCGAAAATGTCGAAAATTCAAAATTTAAATTGTCATTACATCATTTATGAACTTTCTGCACCAGCAGTTCATTAATTGTTGAGATTAAATGATGTTTCTTGCCAGCTTTTTATTATTATTATTATTGTATAGCACTCTCCAGGAGTGAAAAACTAGCTCAGGGGAAAATTACTTCCACCTTTTCGTCAAAACAGATACAACTAGAACACAAACAACTCTCAATCAAAATATAAAACCTAAGATAGAAAATAAAAAATAAGCCTACTTATGAATAGCATTGAAGTGTTTCCGTAAAAGCTGCTTAAAATGATAACAAGATGCAGCACATTTTGGGATTTTACACTGAAAAATCACTGATCTTATTTCGTATGGCAAATCGTTCAAAGGGAGATTGCGTTATATGGAAAACATCTAGATTTAAAAGAAGTCATCTTACAGGGTACCACAAAAAGAAATCTCCGAGTTTGGCGAATATTGGTACTGGACGCGAACCAGGCCCTAAGAAACTCTGCAGGATGGGTGTCATTGCGTATCGCCTCCATCAACTCGGATGTAAGGGCCACTTTATTAATAACGGTAAGGGTGGGTAAATTGTACTGTATACATACATTCGTCACTGAATCTAGTCTTTTCAATTTAAAGGCAGTCCTAATCAGGCGATTGTAGACAACCTTAAGTCTCTTCAAATTGGCTGTACAGGTCGATGACCAAAATATTGCCCCATAAGCGATTTTTGGTACTATAACAGCGTTTATATATCGACATATATGAGTAATGGTCAAAATAGATCTCAATCGCTTCACTAAGTAATCAGTGCTCCCACTAAAATTGACAGAGGGCAGGGTGTCAACTGCAGCAAGAGGGTACATCATGCAGTGTCAAGGCATCTCATGGGGAAGGGGGGCAGGGCTAAGCCTAATTGTGTGCTTTCTGTTTAATAAAATCAGGCCGAAGGATATTGGAAGAGCAAGAGCAAATTGATAAGCATTATTTTCGCGGAAAAGCACTGTTTTTGGAAACGAGCGCAGTACTCTCGCGGCAGGGCGCAATACCCTCGCGGCAGGGCACAGCGCCCTCCTAAAATAGGCTGGTGGGAGCACTGGTAATTCTTACGATGCAACGTCGTTATAATATTGTCTACTAAGTCATTGAATCTTAGACCAGGATCAAAAGTAATACCAAGGATCTTGATGGGAATTTGGTTTGTCCCGTCTTTACGGCCTATCATGATGTGAGTTTTTGAAGAGTTAAGGCTAAGGCCTCTACAATTGTACCATTGGGACATATAGGATAAGTCTTGTTGAAGTAGATCTATCGCCTCGTCTTGTTCTTGAGGTGGAAATGTGGTAAACAAAAAGTTATCATCGACGTAACTTAATATATTACAGTTAAACCGGTGACTAAAAAGAGAAGCCGTAGAAACAACATACAGGAGGGGACCAAGGCCTGAACCCTGGACAATGCCTCGAGTAGACAGTTTACTAACCAGGGGATTTAAACTGATGATATTAGTGCGGTCTTTTAAATAGTCATCCAGCAGATCCATATATCCTTTTGAGACACCCAAGAGCCTTAAACAACTTCATTATACGACTTTTTATTTGAATTTCCCGTCGCCAAAAAAAAAATACGAATGTAACTTCTCAACATTTGAATTGCTTTGAAGTTAATTCTCTGTTCTGATGAACTTCAAACGAAATTAGCATATAATTTACATCACAGAACTTTAATTACCCTGTATTTACAATGTATAGTTCATTATATATTACCAAGAACAGATGAAGAAAAGATGATAAACGTACCTTCATCTGTTCTTGATATTACATTATTTCACTTTTCATTTGAATTTCCCGTCGCCAAAAAAAAATACGAATGTAACGAAATTTTAGGTCTGGATCTGGACAAAAACTCGACTCCTATCGGAGAAAATTCTCCTTCTGGATTGTTTACATCCATAATGTTTATTTTTTTTTATGGCTTCATTATTAGTTGTGTTGGCTGCGTATGATCTAGCATTGTCGTGCGACAGGATGACAACACAAGAAAGTTTACTGGGACGTTTTGATTTGATTGCTTCCTGAGCTTCATTAACGTTTCACAGTTTTGCTGCGCATTGACTGTAGCTCCATGCTCCAGGAATTTGAGGTGAAGCAGTCTCTTCATTATGCATCACTTTTCAAAATGAAATGAATGGACATGGTCACTGATTGGTTATCATTCTTTGCCGGACTCATACCGCATCTAGCGAGAGAAATGCGTGCAAATCATTTTCATCACTCCGGCAACTATATATATATATTGATGAAAACCATAGTATTTGGTGTCTTCTGTCTTATTTCTTGACTGTTCCTCCTAATAGCAGAATAGGACAAATAACAGTTTATAGTCAAAACTGTTAGGCATATGCATGCGTTCTCTGTGCTGGTTGGTGTTTTTTTATAAACACCCCTCATCCTTTTACTATTTTTCTCAACATTATTTCCACGTATATTTATTATTCACTTTTTATTCATTTCACTCTTCACATTTCATGTAACTCCATTAATAGATCCAAACTGCACTATATTTTGTTTGATTGAATCATTCCCAATTTGTGTGTTTTTGTCTGTGGGAGAGATTCTGGATTATGGAATATAAGTATTTGCACTATCATTAGAAGGAATCTTAAATTATTAATTAATTTTAATTAATCTTGGCACTAAATAAATAATATAATTTTCTAGTGTGTGAATTGTTTTTCGTTTATAGTGACCGGAATGGTGATACACCTAATCAACCGGTTGTCCATGGTGTTATTAACTCATTTGTTAATGTTGAAGAATATAAAAAAAAGAATCCTTTAGAAGTAAGTGTTTGAATAAGAATATTTTCCTTGGAATATAAAATCTCCAATTTTTGACATTTTATTCTTTGTCTTGTTTTTGTTTTTTCCATGGCACCAAGTAGATATACTCCTATTTGGTGTTACAAAACATGAATAATTAAATCAAGATAAATATAGTGCAGTAATACACTGCTTGACATTTTAATTGCCCCAATCTGAAGGATTAGCATGCAAGTTGGTATACCTGTGCAAGAGTGGAGTAAATGCAAAAAATGCAAACCATTTCGTATTCTGGTATGATTCTCAAGATTGTAGAAATGGGTAAATTGTATGGCAATCACTCAAGTGAATCATGTGCTTAAGATGTCACAAGCTATGAAAGCGTGTCCAATGTATCTTTGTCTGAGAAGTGAAGATTAAGTTGCTGTTTTTCAAATTTGTCAACATCCACCCTGTAATAGTGATTTCCTCTGTTCTATGCTTTTATTTGAAAAATTAGATTAATACTGTGATGTATGCCTTTGATTGTTTGTTATAGAGCTGATTTCTATTAATTCTGCTGAGTGGGGCAATTTCATTACCAAGCAGTGTATATGTATTTGTGTGTTATTTTCTGAATTGCTATTTCTTTTACTTAAGCTATATGAACAGGTATTTGAATCTGCATTTCTAGCAGCAACAGGTGAACATTATATGTTAGAAGCAAGCAAATTATTACAGGAATCGGATTGTTCTGTGTATATGGAAAAGGTGAGAGAGATGTTTTAAGAATACTCTTAGTCGCTGTATATTTAAATATACATGTATTTATATTAACGAAATTAATATTACATTATTGACATTAGTATTAACGAAATACACCATTCTTTAATTTAGACTAAATAAAAGATTTTGTTTGTCCTTGTGGCAGTATAGTGTAACTCGTAAATGAATGCATCACAAGGTGTTTTTAAAGATAAAACTACTTAATTTTAATGCTAATAATAATTGTAATAATACATTTCTTTGATTTACATGAGGCAATGAAGAGAGGAGTTGGAAGGTGTTGATCTCCCGAGCAGAGTCAGTAAAAAATCTGAGTACCTTTTTTTTTTTTTATTTTCCCAGCATTCCTTTTTCTCCTCATGGCACTGCCTTGTGGCAGTTGAGTTTTTTCTTACCTGATCGCCACAGTCCTTTTGAAGATCAATTTTATGCAAGAGAAACTATTTTAATAATATACAGTATGGTTTAAAGGTAAACTCCACACCCAAAACAACTTTGTTTAAAATGAAAGATGAAGGTCTCAATAACAACATAGCATGTATAAAAATTTTCAATTCAAACTCAAAATTGATAAAATATATAAAAAACTTTCATTTTTTCCCTCCCCCTGCGATCGACACTGGCGCCATGTTTCGGCAACTGTTATGTCACAAGGAGTTTCGAATTTGTGACTATCACACCAGAGACGATCATTCTACTTCTTCCATGATTTAACATTGATCGTCTCTGCATCACACATTGGATGCTATCGGTTAGTTGTCAGCTGGGCATCGCAATGGACTATGAATATGAAACAGGACCGATAGTGACGACTGCGATTTTGATAACAGTGACAGCAGTATACAAGGGCCGTTAGCAGAATTAAATACTACTGCAACTTTTGCGATATAAGCCCTATGTATTGCCGCGTCGGCGTGTGCATATTAGAGCGGTGTGTGCCTTACGTAGCAGATAGGCTTACCTCATTCCTTCGGTGTTTAACACATGCTTTTGCAGTCGTTGTTCTTGAAGAACGCCAGGTCTGTTTAGATTTGAAAGAGCATCTAGTTCCACCTTAAATGTGATCTAGTTTCAGCGAATTTCTTGCTTGAATTGATACTGAATTTAAAACTGCGGATGCGTAGACAAAGCAAGACGCTTCGAAATGAGCACATGATGCTGTTTGAAGTTGGATACCAGTTCCCTCACTGTCAAAAACTAATTCACTGTTTGTAGAATGGTTCTAAGTGACTAGAATCTCGGCGACGAAATTCCCCGAGGTTCTTGCGGCAGGAAATGGTGCCTTGTTCTGTCGCGCTCTCTGGAGAAGGCATGGAAGATCCCACACTTATTTTCAATTTTCAGAGGCATTTTTCTTAATAAAATACTAGGAAAAATCGAAAATTTTTGAATGTTATAAGCTTTAATCTATTAACCTGGATTAATGTTATGATGCAAAAAAAATAAAGTAGATTTTTTTTGTGGAGTTTACCTTTAAAAAAAAGTATACAATAATTTTGATGAAATAATAAAATGTATATATAGAAACACAAAACAAAATATTTCAAACATTGTTGCTGTGGAAAAATAACTAACCAAGAAGAACTGATACAACTTCTATGCAAATTGGTTATAAACGTAAAAGGTGCATGTTTTCAATAGTTGCAAATATGGGGATTAATCAGTTTGCATTAGATTTATTCTAATGATATTCTGATAGAAATTATTTATATTTATTAAGTAAATAATAAAAGCTGCAGCAATAGTTAATTATAGAATGTCTTGATACAGCTTTTCCTTTTATAATTTGCAGTAATATTTTTGTAATAAAAAAATTATGCAGAGATTACCATTACCATGTTCATTCCTTCATTTTAAAGCTATATGCCACTTTTCTTGTTCCTTAAATGAAATTTATCCATATCCTGATTTTTTAACTATACTGTTTTTACTACACTGGTCAACAAAAAAAATATTTTTAATTTTTTCTTCTTATAATTTGCAGTTTTGGGCTTTTTCGAATATGACACTAATTAGTTTTTCTTTTTTTTTTGTTTATTTTTATTTTTTTTTTATTTAACAGCTCTTGTTTTTGAATATTTTTAAACTATCCTCACTTAGATGTCATGTGCAGTTTTTTAAAGTTTAACTCTACTTGGAATTTTTTTTTTTTAAACTTTGATATGTCTACGATTCGGAGACTTTGTTCACATAATCCTCATAGTTCACATAATCAATTGGACAACAGGGCGGATACACCAAACACAACTGGGACAAAGAACATCATTGGTCTCAAAAAGTCTGGCCGGTAAGAGAGAAGTTGATGGTTGGTACAAAAAAGGTTGTCAATTTGCACCTTGTAAATCGAGATTGCATTATATTGCCACCACTACATATTAAACTCTGCATTATGAAACTGCTTGTAAAGGCTTGATGTTTCACCCAAGTTTCTAGGATTAAGCATAGAAAAATCGAAAGCGGGTATTTTTGATAGACCACAAATTAGACAACTTGTAAAAGACCCAACCTTTGTGAATTTAATGAGTGAACTAGAGTTTAAAGTTTGGAAATCGCTTGTTTTGGTAATTCAAAATTTTCTCGGAAACAATAAGCCAGACAACTATTCCGATTTAGTTGAGTGTATGCTGTCAAATTTGAAAGATCTGGGCTCCAACATATGTACCAAGTTTCATTATTTGCACTCTCATTTAGATCGATTCCCAGAAAATCTTGGCGATTTCAGTGAAGAGCAGGGTGAACTATTTCACCAAGATATACGTACAATGGAAGAGCGTTTTCAAGGAAAGTGAGACTTCCATATGATGGCAGATCACTGTTGGAGTTTACAAAGAGATCAACCTGAAGCCGTTCATTCAAAAAAATCATATAAAAGGACATTTCATAGCATTTAATAACAAAGAAACTTGGAAAAAATGTTACCGTATATATTCGAGCATAAGCTGACCCCCCCCCCCCCCGATTTTTGACCCAAAAAAGTGGAAGAACACCATGACTCGAGCATAAGCCGAAGCAAAAAAACGGGTGGGGGAGGTTAAACTTCAGAGGGAAAAAAATTATTATAGAACACTACTATTACAAGCAGATTTTATGTAATTACAGGAAGATTAAATTTATAGTAACAAATTCATGGTGTAGGAAAGCCATCAAACATATACTCCTTCTTCATCTGACTCTCCAAAAAGTTGATGATAAACTTCATTCTCATGCTCGTCATCCACATCATCTTCAGTCTCGTTTTCATTGGCCTCACTTCCATTATTTTTATTTTTCGAAGCAATGCATTAATTATTGACTGTATGTAATAATAGATATTCATTGTAACCGTATTAGCTTTCTTTATAAAATATTCTTGGATGATTTTCAAGACATGCTTGGCATGAACACGGTGAAGTTTACCAAGGTCTGTGCCATCTTGATTTCGGGATTTGACTTATGCATTTGCTTTTTACAATGGAAAAGTGATGGAAAATTGAGTAAGACGTGAAATAATGCACTGTATATTGTTTATATTTGTACAATTGCCATGTTCACCCTGCACAATCAATCCACTGACCTGGCAATCAGTTACTAAAGTACATTGACCTAGATCGTACTTTTCGATCCAACATTTCCGCAGAGAAAGACTGACGAGCCACTTCATCTGCATCAGTAATTACTAGTAGCATGGTAAATTTGTTGTGGTATGTCAGGCTTGTGATGGAAAGCTCTGTCCAAGTAGTTCCACAGCAGCATCAGAAACTCACA
>JAHWFO010104616.1:0-16636 GCA_023313115.1 Rhysida immarginata | reverse complement strand
CCAAATTCTGGTACATTCTACAAATGTTCAAAGTGTGCGCCCTTGGTTGCCCGGCACACATCCAAACTATAATCCAGTTCCGTCCTTACATTCACTAGCATGTTTCTGTCAATGTCCATCACAGCAGCAGTGATGGACGATCATCCAGACCAGCGCATCCTATCTAGCGATGTGGCAGTTCTCTGTTGAGAAAGCCACAGACAGTTGTGCTCCAGTGAGGTGGAGCCTGTCCTGTTGTAAGAACAAAGTCCAGAGTCAGCATTCAGTTGTGGCAACAACCACAACTGCAACATATCGAGTACACAGAACCTGTCACCATCTGCTTGATGAAGAAAAAGGGGGCATACTTTTGGCGAATCCCCTACCAGCTCCGTACGGACATGCGGCAATTCAGTACCCCACACTCACATTGTGACGATTCACCTTTCCCGATAGATGGAAAGTCGTCTCGTCGCTGAATATCAATGACCCCGCAAAGTCATCATCATCTTCCATAGCTTGCTGCATGCAGGTACAAAACTCCAATTAGCAAGCATAATCATCTGGAGTCAGGTGTTGTAACAGTTGCAAACGGTAGAGTTTGAAATGTAAATGCCACCGCAAAACATTCCACACTGTTTTCTGCGAAATGCCTGGTTCATGGCTTGCATGAACGGTTGATTTTTGTGGGCTGTGCACAAAGCTCTCTCTCACGCGCTTCGCGATTTCCTCTGAGACACACGGTCGCCCCATACCTTTTCCTTACACAGACAACCAGTATCACAAAACTGACGAAACCAATGCAAAATGCTCTGGTGACCAAGTTCTGCTTTTCCATATTTGCGTACAAATGCATGCTGAATGCTTGTAACCGAGAAACACTTCCCATATTCTAACACACAAAACCCTTCTCCTGCATCGCCGCCATCTTCTAGAGTGTCATCACAGGCCTGCCATCTAGCGTTTACACGATCCATGAGACGGACTTTTTAGACTTGGTGTGTATGTATCTTTTTATGTATCGCTCGTCTTTGTACGTTATATACTTGTAAACAGTGCTTTGAAACCCGATGAATCATTTAGGCTAACCCTGTATTTCAAAGTTAAAAAATACTCTGAATTCTTTGGTAAAAATTTCAATTCTGTTACAATGCCTCTTGCATTGATATTAACACATATTTTGATGGTGTCTTTCCCAAGATGCATGTTTGCCAGGAATTCATGCCCAATTCTTTTAATTTATTTTCCCATTTCGAAATGCTTCAGGCTATTAACAAAATTAGTAATATGTTTATAAAGCTTGTAGTAAATTTTATGTTTACCCTTTCTACTTAATTTTCAATCTTTCTCTCCGTTCAGGCGTTTTCTCTGATGTATGGAAACGAAGTAAGATTATTCTTACTTTCAAAAAGCCAGCTCAGTGGCCGAGGTTGCTAAGGCCCAGCCAAAATTTTTCGCATTATTATAGAATACTTACGGTTTCTTTATTCACATTTCCTAACTTTCACGATAATTGACGATAAGCTTTGTAATTTTGATGCATTACAGATTCTGTATCCTTTATTCTAATCATATGATAAACTTTGTAGTTTACTTATTATTTGTACAATGGCCATTTATATTTTGTATTTTACCATTTTACCTTGATTTTATTTGTTGTTTTTTTTTCGTTTTATTTAACTTATCGAATAGTTTCATATGTTTGTTATTACTTACTTATTTCCTGTATTGTTTTCATTAATTTTTCTGATGGCCACATGACCTAACTCATCGGTTTTTATTTAACCATACGAGCCATGTTGAGCATCATTGTACTCCTAACCCACCATTTTATTAAAAAAAAAACAAACAACAACAACAAAAAAAAAACAACTACGGAGGCATTCAAATTTGACCTGGACTTTATTTTTTGTAAATTTCATTGTTGTAAAAATCTAAACTTTCATTGTTAGGATGGCAACTACTGCCTGTCATGCAAATGCAGCACCACCCGTCCGGTTGCCATGACAAGCGATTCTTTGTTTAAACAAAATGGCGCACAGCGATGTGTTGACCAAAGTGTAATCATCAAGTTTCTCCACAACAAAGGTGTGAAAGCATCTGAAATTCATCAGAGACTTCAAAAACAATCACCGAGTCATGCTTGTCTGGATCATCAATATTTGCTTGGTGCCAAAAGTTTGAAGGAGAGCGAGAATCTACTGGCAATGAACCTCATAAGGCAAGGCCAGCAATTGCTGTCAATGATGGCATCATCGCACCACCAAATGAGTTGATAAGGACAACAGGCGCATTCATGTCCGAGAATTGGCTTCAATACTGAACATCAGTACTGGCAGTGTGGAGACCATCATCCACGATAAGCTGAAATTCAACAAGATCTGTGCCAGATAGGTCCCTAAGCAACTCTCTGAGGATCACAAAATCACCCGGGTGAAAATCTGTTCCATGCTACTGCAGCGATAGGGCAGGGAAGGTGACAGCTTCCTAAGGCATGTTGTGACCACAGACGAAAACTCCTGAAAGCAATCGTGCAAGCATGGAGTGGTGATTCACCATGACTCAAGAAATTCAAAATGACACCGTCAGCAACGAAAGTGATGGTGACTGTATTCTGGGACATTAAGGGTATTCATGTTGATTTTCTGGAAGAACGTTGAACCACTGTAATATTTTGAGGACATCCCTGAAGCCGGTACTAAGGAAAAAGCGACCTGGACTCCTTACCAGTGGTGTTTGTTTTCTGCAAGACAATGCCAAATCACACACAGCTAAACTGACTATGGACATACTGACGGAAATCAAATGGGACATTTCACCATATCCTCCATACAGCTCGGATCTCTCCCCTTGCGACTATCACCTTTTGGACCATTGAAAGAGTTCTTGGGAGCACAGAGGTTCAGCTCTAATGAGGAAGTGAAAAAGGCTATCCTGATGTGGTTTCGACATCAGCCTGAAGATTTCTAAAGAACCGGTATCCAGATGTTTCTAGAACGCTAGAACGCTGGGAAAAATGTGTAGAGAAGCAAAGAGAGTTCTTTGAGAAATAAATTGTGTGTGTGTGTGTGTTTTTATAAAATAATCTTCAATGAAGATGAATTAAGAAGTTAGTGATAGAGAAGATGATGCTAATAATAAAAAAAAGAAATCTATAATTTGCAAAAGGTATAAGATGAATGAGATAAAAGACTGTGGACTCTTTAATTAAATCATCTATTGAGACTCTTCCCTATCTTAATTAAAGTGAGTTCAACCAAGGCTTACACCTTAATTGCATGCTAGCTTCTCTTTGGTTAAAAGTTTTCTGACGTCATCATTAATGAAATTGTTAGGTTAATTAACGTATTTTTTCGAATATTGGCCACATTCACTTTAGGCCACAGCCGCAAATTTGACAGTGGAACGAAAAAATAACCCTTTAAAGGCACAATTCACTTTAGGCTGCAAACTTCTAGGGTCTACAAAAAGATCGAACTACTTCGTTTTAGGGTCCCACAGCATCTTAAATAGTAATTTAGACACCAATTACATTATTTATATAACCTTCTAAATTATTTTATTATATTTAATGAAATGTTTATAAATTTATTAATGAAATGTGTAAATAATTATAGTAATTTTAATGAACGAGCATAACTCTTTATTTCTTCGGCGACGGCCATGGCTCTATCAACGAAATGCTGACCAATAGCGTGATAGAGCATTCTATGACATCACAACACCTTGGAGTAGAGTGGGCCAGATGAAGAAATCGCCGACAGTAGCTTTAACAAGTGAAAGAAAATATATGTGACTGGTTAATTATTGTTCTTTAGGCTTAGAATATTAATTTCATTGTTAGAAAACGATTCAACAAAGGCTGGTTAATTTAAAGCCATGAACTTAAATTTACTGTGTTTTTATCCAATACAGTCAATTCTCGTTAATACGAAATCGTGGGGACCAAGAAATTTTTTCGTATTATTCATATTTCGTATAAACCAACAATACTAAAAGTGTTATGAAATAAGCACGGAAATAGAATACTTTAAGTTAGAAATAATTTTTATTCATCTCTCCTAAAAAAATCTGTAATAACAGTTTGTTTTCGCGCTAAAAAGATTTTTTTTTATTGTTGAAATAAATAACGGGCAAATTTTTTACGTTTTTAAAACAGCGTGGCCTGGCGAATTTGCCAATAACTATCGGCTTTTTCTTGTCAGTGCCATCCATATTTGTACATAATAATACTGACAACTGTTCTTTGCTACTTTTCCCTATGACTGTAGATAACTGCGTTGTAGCGATGAGAAAATTGATTTTGAAACAATACCGATATTGCACTTGTTTAAATAAACTGAAATAAAGATTTGAGCGCCATGTGACAGGATTTCAGATCTGAATAGCTGAACCAATCAGATTTCGCGAATCAGATTTCCCGTTAGCTTCAAAGCACGTGATTCAGATTTAGCGAATCAGATTTCCCGTTAGTTTGAAAGCACGTGATTCGTTAGTTTGAAAAATTCGACTAAATAACCGATGTTTTTTTTATCGACTAAAAATCATCGAATAAAATATCGACTGATTAAAAAAATCGAGTATTCATTTATTCGAATACTGTAATTCAGAAGCAATCACATATGAAATGACTTTGAAAATTATTTTTATTAAATTTACACTTCGAAATCTGAAATTTTATCATAAAAATTGTTCCTAAAAGGACTATTTTTCAATAAAATTATGAAATTTTCCTTCGTATAAACCGTATTTTAATAAAAATATGTTCGTATAAAGCAGAGAATTTTACATAGTAATTGCTTTTTCGGGGACGGGCCACACAATGTTTTCTTATTAACCGGAATTTCGTATACCCAGTTTCGTATTAACGAGAATTGACTGTAATTTTTGCTGCTCTGCGATCCCTTTACCTTTTCAAAAAGCATAAAGTGTAACCAAAGTTTCCTATAAAAAAATAGGAAGCAAATATAAAATATGTACTGATCAAATATACAGATTTACAGGGTCGGGACACATTAATATGACCACCTCTCTTGGAACATGTTGGAACGTCCCATGGTATGTAGATGAAAAATCATTGCATATCATTAAAAGCTGGCAACAGCAGATGTGTAGTAGCATCCGTTAACACAGCAATTGCCGCCTTCATGGGCAGAGCAAGTGACCTGTCGGACCTCCAAAAGGGGATGATCATTGGATATCAGGCCAAGGTGGGCAGCTTTTCAGAAACGGCCACCTTTGTGAACTGCTGTAGGGCTGCCGTTGTGAAGGTGTACCGCGACTGGATGAACCAGACAGTTTCAAGCAATTAACTGACACAGCTGGGACGCAACGGAGAAAGTCTGAGCCGCTACTCTTTATAATAAGTAGCGGGTCACACTCCTCATTGCGCACTTTCTATATTAATAAACTACGAATTTCTCTAATACTAATTGTCAGATCGTATAGTGGCTTTCTCATAATACAACAAAAAGATTCCTCCCTCCTAATTACTTACTCTACTCTGAATCACAGCACCAAATTTGACGCAATGGTGAAAGTAGCGCTGCTCTCTTAATGTTGCAGGCCACAATCCTCGCTGTGTACTTATATAAACAAAGAAAGAAAACTAACTTACTAAATAATTACTTCTAATGACCGTATAGTGGTTGCTTATTCAAACTTGCTTCTTTAAACGGATTGCTACCAAATTAATAACTTACCTTACTAACCCCACTGGAATACTATGTGCTCTACCGACACCACCTAGACAGAAGGCCGGCGCACAGAAATGTCATACATTGTTACATCATCATCAAACGGCCAAATTTAGGACTTATTATTGGTAGAAATACGATTAACAATAGCCGCTTTTGTGTGATGTAACAATGTATGACGTTTCTGTGCGCAGGCCTTCTGTCTGGGAACCTTGGTTGCTAATGATTCAACAAAGTATTTTATAAGTAAATTAAGACGTTTATTCAATAAAAAATAAATAAAATTATGGCCATAATAAAAGAAATAAATAAACAAAATCAAATGAAAATGAATTAAACTAATTAAGGTATAATGATCAAAGTAACAATAGAATCACACACTTCGATGGAACACAATTTAACGCTAACATTAGTCTCTCTTAACCCATTCCTAAATCTGTTGAAAGTTTGCTGTTGCTCCCACACATGAAACACATCACAAACACTATACTCTTGATAATCGTTCACTATATACACATGTCTTTATTCTTAAACTATTACTTATCCGGAGTTCATAAAACAGCCGATGATGCTGTTGGACATGGGCTCGTACGTTACAGCCGTCGCTTCATGGAGTCTCCGCTGCCTTCTCTTCTGTGCATGCTGCTTAGAGAACTCTGCGACTTTATACCCATTAACCTGGGGTCTTCCCGTGTTCTTGCCTCCAGCTCCGCTGCAAAGGGCTCCTTGTTACGGGGACCAGCCAGGTTGCTTCCTGCGATGAAGTTAGGATTTACAGCTGCCGCTCAGTCATCATCACTTGATACCCATTCGCCCGGTGTCTTCCGTGATCATGCGTCCAGATCCGCTGCAAAGGGATCCTTGTTACGGTGACCAGCCAGGTTGCCTCCTACGATGAAGCGTAGGTATTATAGCTGCCGCTCCGTTCCTCCTCGTGATGCTATCCGCTCCTTCTTCTCATCTGCTTCCGTTTTCTCATCGTCCGTTGATCTGCTATGGCCTTCTCAATTATTGCCAATACAACCTTGTCCATCTGTTGCTACGACTGATGTCACCAAATAACCTTTCTTACATTATTAAAACTGTCTCTCCTTTCTTTTGCTAAAACAACTCTTTAACGTTGGGACATCTTTCCCAATTCTCCGATGTTTCCATAAAAACTTCTATCTCATTCCCCTCTCTACACTCGGTCGCTGATCCTTCTCTTTCTCTCGCTTCTTGTTCTCTACGTATCGAACGCACACACTTTACTATATTGTCTCTCTCTCTCTTTTTCCTTCCCAAACTTTTTCATTATTCTATTGGTTCACCACTTTCATTTCTTGGAATCCACTTTTTTAGGTCGTTGCCTAGGCAACTACGTTCCCTTCCTCTTCGTTCATTGTTTAGCTTTCCACTTTCCTAATCCTTTCACAATAGGCGTCTTTAAGCCTACTTTTCTGCACTTAGTGTTCCAACCTGTAGTTTTCGTTGAGAGAGCCATTTTCTCTTTATTACTAAATTCTTAATATTTTATTACCTTATTCTATGTTATGTTGGGTCATTTCACAACTCCAAGTATCAACAAGAAATTTATAATAAAATTACTAATACTTCTGTGCCTACTCGATTAACAATCTTCTTCCGTTCCGTTTACTTATTTCTTAACCCCCTACCCTCTCACGTTATATTAATCTCCCTTTCCTAACTACTAAATAACTTCTCTAATTTCTACTTTTTATCCTTTTTATTATTAATATATGAACAACACAGATATGCCTAACAAATAGCAAGCCATGTGAGATATTAACAAAATATCACACATGTCCCGTCACACAGCAAATGAACAGTAGGGCACTAGGCGTGTCATCATCAAAACAGTGCAACAATCCCTCTTGAGGTTGGGGCTCTGGAGCAGGTGTATGGTAACAGCACGCATGTTGACACCTGTGCTTCGCCGAAAACGCCTCCATTTCGCAATGGACTATCGCCATTGGACCTCGGTCGAGTGGCAAAGGGTTGCTTTCTCTGACGAGTCGTGGTTTCTGGTGAACAGAGTGGACGGACGATGGAGAATTCGCTGGGAAGCATCTGAGAACAGGCATCCCGACACCATCGTTGGCAGACGACAGGCTGGCGGGGGAGTTGTGACTGTTTGGGGGATGTTTTCGTGGTATGGTCTGAGTCCACTGATACCGCTGGAGGGTACATTGAATGCTGTTCGTTACCTGACGATCGTTGCAGACCAGGTAAACCCCTTCATGTCGACAGTGTTTTTTCAGGGTGATGGCACCTTTCAACAGGACAATGCTCCCTGTCAGACTGCCAAAATTGTCCACGACTGGTTCGAGGAGCATGAGGATGAATTCAAGCTACTCCAATGGCCACCAAACTCCCCGGATCTCCCCATTGAACATTTGTGGGGCCATCTCGATCGCCATGTCCGCAAGCTGGATCCTCCACCATGCACGGTGATGGAATTACAGGATGCACTGATCGCCGAATGGTCCCAGATAACTGCAACCACCTTCCGAGGGCTTATTGACTCTCTGCTACGTCGATTAGCTGCTGTGCTTGCCGCCAAAGGTGGATATTCTGGATACTAACAGGTGGTCACATTAATGTGTCCCGACCCTGTATATATGTGCTGTCTATCAACCAAAAATCATTACACTTACGACGTTATTGACGCTACCAGAGAGCTACCATTATTGCTCTCTGACGCTACTCATCATTTCAGTTGGGGAGGGGGGTATTAATATAAAAAAAAACAAACAACAGTTCGACTCTATTTTACTATAAATTTTGTATAAAGTAAGTATAATTGTCTCGTACGATAAATAGAGTTGAATTTCTTTCTTCTATTAATAAAGATTAGCCCTTCCCCCACCAAAAAAAAAACAAAAACTGCTCCCGATTTCACAGTTGTACATTGCCAATATTTTTTTTTTATAGGGTAATAATCTTTGGTAGATAGACAATACAATGCATCCATTTCATGCCTATTTTCTCTTATATTTGCTTCCTATCTAATTATACGAAAATGCTGTTACACTTTATACTTTTTGAAAAGGCAAATCGATAGCTGATTGGTAAAAAATTATCTGATAAAAACACGGTGGATTTGAGTTCATGGCTTTAAATTATCCAGCCTTTGTTCAATCGTTTTTTAACAGTGAAATTAATATTTTAACCCTTCAGAACAATTATTAACCAGTCACATATATTTTCATTCATAAATTATTATGAAATTCACTTGTTAAAGCTATTGTCGGCGAGTTCATTCCTTCTGCTGGCCCACTCTACTCCAAGGTTGCGGTCTTTCTCTGGGCTTCGCTCCAAGGTGTTGTGATGTCATAGAATGCTCTATCGCGCTATTGGTCGGCACTTCGTTGATAGAGCCATGGCCGCTGTCGAAGAGTTACACTAAATTAAAAATGAGATTACTATAATTATTCACACAGTTAATTTATAAATTTATAAAAGCTTCATTAAGTATATAAAAATAATTTAGATAGTAAATTTATTATTTATATATCTATGAAATATACCATGGGATGCTAAAACGAAGTAGTTCGATCTTTTTTTTTTTTGTTCTATCCAAAATTACCTATAATGATTTTTTCAGAAAAAAAGTGCTAAATATAAAAAGATGACTTAGTTTCGAATCTGCAACCCAAAACATTGAATCATGATAATGTTTTTAGATGCAACAAACAAATAAATATTTTATACAGTAATATAAACCTTTTATTTATTTATCAATGGACGAGTCTACAGAATCAAGTACATCGGTAATACCGAATAAGGGCTTAGAATAACTGAAGTATGAAATATAAGCACTAGTATCGAGTCTCTCGATACGTCGAGTAAGCATAGTGTCTATACTTAAGGTTCCTCTCCTTACTCGCGTTTGTGCTCACAATCGAATGCGGGACAACAAACACGGCACCTGCAAGCTTTTCGCCATTTCTAAAATCTTAAAAAGAGTGTATTTTGTATGAGGAAAAATTAAAATTATTGCATCACCCATAACTCTCTTTTTAGCTGGAAAGTTCTTCTTAACTATAGAGAGGAAGGAATTTGTAGAAATAAATTAAGCACTTCATAGCACATAGAAATTCAACCAGGGTGTAAATTATGGATAAGTTGAAGATATCCAAAACCATCAAAAGATCTAAATGTTTCAAAAATAATAAATTATGATTTAATTTGTGAAAAATAAAATATATTTATTGTAATGGAAATGAGTTTATTCCAATACACTAGGATTCATTAGTCTCCATTCAAAACGCTGAAAGCAAAACGTTAGGCCATTACATGATTAGGTAAGAGAGCGAAGTATAGTAATGGTTTAAATAAAAATTGTTGCTCAAACAACAATGGTCGCGTGTCTTTTCAGTTCCGGCGTGTGTTTCAAGCCGGCGCCAACAATGGTTAAACGTGGAACAACAATGGAAAACTGCTTCTCTCTATCGGCGCCAACAATCAGACAACGCAACATACTTTAATCCCCCTGTATCTCTATGGGGGTTGACTTGCGACACCATGTTCATAGGAATATAAATGCTTCTTTATACATGTTCTCTCACGTGTATGAATATTTACCATGTATTTCCGGACACCCTGTATAGTAGTTACTACATAAAAGTAATAGACCATTGAAGGCCTATACCAGGGCCTGTGCTAGGGGGTGGCGAAGAGGATGACCGCCCAAGGCCCTGCGTTTCGTAGCCCTTATAATATTATAAATAATATAGTTTTGGCCCTGCAAAATTCAGTTTTCTCAAGGCCCTGCACCCTCCTATTGCCACCCCTGCCTATACTTAATATACTGAAGGCTTACTTTGTATCTGTAATAAAAAGGTTATGCTTAATTAATAAAAAGGTTATTAAAAATTTACAAATCAATGCTAGCCAAATGGAAAAGAGTGAAAAACTGATCTGTATTGTATATCTTTAAATGAAATTGACTATCAATTTAAGTTACATAAAAATAAAAGACTTAATAATTGGTTTTGAAGATTTTGATTAGTTAACTTTGAACTTTTAAGCCATTTCTTTCATCCTTCTTAATAAATACTTTTCTCTTTAGCTTCTTCCTTGTAATATTTAGCCCGTAAGAATTCGCATAAGATTAAATAAATGAAATATTTGCATATTAAAATTTTGGTACTTGCAATTCCATTCCATTCCTCCTTCTTAAAGATAAGATTTCACATCAGCTCTTAGTAGGGCAAATTTGAATCTGCTTAGAAGGGGAAAGTAGAATCAAATTGCACTCCGGTTATTGCGGATGCAAATAAACATTAATTTTAACATAGAGTGAGACAACGTTGATAGTATTCTGTAAAGCTATTGCAATTAGCAGCCTAGACAGGATTTAATAGCCATGTGCGTGCTTGCAAGGTCTTGTACGTAGTAATTAATTATATAATAAGCTAATTAACAACATAGCACACATATGGCACAAAAACAATACAAACTTGATTACATAGGAGCAAATATTTTGTGTGTTGAATTTTCTAATTACATGTTCCATTTGTTTTTGCATGGATTGTGATTCTTATGCAAACAATTCAACAATGTTTGTTATAACAACATAATACAGAAACAATAGTTTTTGATTATCACTGTATCACCCACTATAAGAAATCGATCCACTATTTAATCAACAGATGTTCAATCTCCGTGTTCTTCCCAGAAAATTTTATCAGATGGGTGGAAAGATAAAATAGCCGGGTGGACAAAAATTAAAAACAAATAAAATATGCAGTGGTGTGCAGTTCTTCGTGTATAGTGCCAGTGAGAACCCTGAATCTTGAGAAAACCTAGTTTGAAGCATCTTGAATCCATGTTCCATTTATCATAACGACAAGAGCAAGAGGTAGAACTCACTGGATTGACCCACAACACTGCAGTGTTCTATCATACCAAATTGTTATAGAAAATATGTCTTCATACATTCTCTTGAAATACTTCCCGTAGGCCTTAGGTGTTCTTGCCATTTAAAATGGTATTTTTCTTATTTCCTTGGTACAAATCTTGTATCTCAGTATTTCATGTAAACAAGTAGAGTAAATCTTTATTATAGATTATTTTTTTTATTTTTGTGATCCTTTATTAGAGATAGCAATTAAATTTTAAATTACCTTAATTTACTGTGCATAGGCCGCAGTGTCGTATAGCACGAACCAGTCAAATTTTCCCTTGTCAAAAAATTAAACGCCCTATAGCCCGCACCGGATCGTTCACCTTATTTGCATCGTTAACATTCAGTGGATCCTCGGACAGTTTGGAATAAATTCAAGATGAGCACAGTATCAGAAGTACAATAATAATTTTAAATCATTACAAATAAATCAAATAAAGCAAATAAAAAAATACAATTAGGAATAACAATTTATAGCAGTAATTAAGAAAATCCTTCAAATTCAGAATAAAATAATGGTAAAAACTCCTCCACTGTCATTGTGTTCTAGATTTGCTGAATTCTTGATGTGGTAGTCGTCCTACTGCCTGAAAACCAGAAACAACACATGATGCACGTACATTTGCCCAAGCGTTTACAATCCATTTACACTCAGTGCTGCAGGTGGCTTTTTTTCATACAACTGTTCTTTGTATAGTCATATAAGTTGTCACTTGTCCATTCTTCCCATTCTTGGAGGATTCTGGATTTGAACGACTTGTTCAGTGCAATATCCAGTGGTTGAAGATTTTTTTTTTTTTTTTTTTTTTTTTAATCCTCCTGGAATATGCCAATTTGCTCTGCACTTTCCTGCATGCAGACTTTATATCTGTCAATTGAGCTCACACAGAGTCCACTATCAAATGTTTTCATAAGAGAAAAATGCCTCGTTTATAAACTTCACGATTATAAAAAAAGAGAATGGTAGATAGTCCACACTTCTGTGTTTTAACTTTATTTTCAAATAGCTCACAGGCTAAATACAATAAATTAAGGTAGATTGTTATTACAAGATTAGATTAAATATACGTTTGTTTTTAGAAAATATGTGTTCATATATTCTCTTGGACTAAAGTGTTTTTTGATAGTTAAGTGAATTTATGGTGCTAAAGTATTTTTCATTTCTTATTTCAGGTATGTGCTTTACTAAGAAATGGTGGTGTTCGTGTATTTGATAATGAGAGCATGGTGCCATATGCTTATAAAGATACCAATTGGGCTTCCTATGATGATATTCAGAGCTTTACAATTAAAGTAAGAAAATTTCTTTATAAATATAATTATGTCTGTTAATCAAACACATTTCTATGTGCCTTTTTTTGGTATTGTAAATTAAGCAAATCCTCCAGTTTAGTGCGATTTCTTTTGTAAAATGCACAAAACTGGAGGGTCTGATTAGGTGTTGGCATTACTTTTTTTTGAAATGTGACATTTGTATGAACTTAGCATTACCACATTTATTCATATATAATGTAAAAAAATTTGACAAAAATCACTTAAATTTGGGGGGGGGGGGCATTATACAAAAAAGAAGAAATTTCAGACTGCAAGCACAATGTTGGGGGGGGGGGAGCTTCTAACCAACTTTGGTCTGAGGTACTTCAAATGAGACTAACATATATTTAATACAGGGTGCATAGGGTATTTGAGGACATGGGTTTGAGTGCCTGTAGTTAATGTGTGCACTAATGTCTGTACTTTATCGTTACAGCATATCAGCTAACACAAGAAAGGAAAAGACATGCTGTGATTGTTGTGCTACACACATACCACAGCTTTGTTGAAATTTCAGCATTTTTGAAAGTCGCCAGATGATTTGTGAACAAAGTTCGGAAGGAGTTGGAAGCCTCGGGCAGATGTATTTCTCCTGTAGTTAAGTGCAAAAAAGCACATAATGCATAAAAACACCACAATTTGCACAACAGGTGCAAAACATCGATCGAACCCAGGAATGTCCATCAGAGCCATTGCCAGAGATATTCACGTTTCTGAGGGCACAGTCTGTACTGTGATACATTGAGGACCTTCATTATAAGTCATATGTTCTGAGAAAGGGCAGTTTGTGTCAACGAAGACACAAGAACAACAGCTACTTCGAGCAAAGTGGTTATTAAACCAAGTCAAACATCTGGAGGAACCTGGCATGCCCTGTTTTTCTGTTTTCGATGAAAAACATTTCAACCAGGACCAAAAGGTGAACTGGAGAAATGACAGATGGTTATGTGCGAATTTCTCGGATGTCCCATGTATTATGCAGACCAAGTTTCCCGCAACTATGATTGTTGTGAGTAGCAAAGGACATGTTCTGACACCCCACTTCTTTCCACAGAGTTTTCGAGTGAATGCTGCTGGCTACATTGCAGTGCTGCTAACAGTTGTGAAGCCCTGGATAGACAGCGATTGCAATTGCAGGCCATATGTCTTTTAGTTGGCAAGGTGGTCAATTTCAGGTAATGATCAAAATCGATAGGCAGCCCATCGACAGGTAGTTTTAGCTCGAATAAAGATCGCACCCCAGCTTTTTTCAGTCAAAATGAGGTACAAAATTTTGTGACCTATATCCAAGAATATACGTTAAAGGTAAACTCCATGGAAAAAATTGACTTTATTTTTTTTGCATCATAACATTATTCCAGGTTAAGCCGCTTTTGGCTGCACTCCTGAAATTTTTGATTTTTTTCTGGTTTAGAGCCACAGCCTATATTCGAAAAATTATGGTATTTGTTATGATATACTTACCGTAGATCCTCTAATATAATGCGAATATTTTTGGCCTAAAAAGCATCTAAATTTGTGGGACCGTATTATATTGGCCCTGCAACGACGGACTGCGAAGGGAGGGGAGGCTGGGTTGCATTCCTTCCTGATGAATTTCAGATGAAATTACCTTAGAATATACATTTTATACAGTATATACAATGTCCAGTTCATTATACAGTACAGTCATCAAAGGGAAATAATCCACACTTGAATTTTACTGTAAGTTCTACCGTTTCAATATTAATTTACTTTTAATAATTTAATATTACATTTAGAGTTAACATTATTAAGATTATTAAATTTAAATAATTATAATTAAAAAAGCTATTAAAACAACACATTAGCATGAAATGTAATATTAAGTATTAATCTTGTGTGGATTATTTCCTTTGGTTGACTGTACATTAATTCACTTTTTATTTGAATCCCGTCGCCAAAAGCTAATACAAAAGTAACTGCTCAAAAAGAAGACCGTTCTTATATGTAGTTGCATTTTTTTCGATCTTGTATCATTTACTAATTTAACAGATGAATATTAAAAGGCCCCAAAATTAAATTGCAGTGTTTATTCAAAATTAAATACTTTACCAGGTTTTTCTGTATATTTTGCATATTTTATTTCCAGAGCTGCCAACTCTCCCGATAATGGCAGGAGACTCACGATATATCTACCATTTCCCGCCTCCCGATACGAAAATGTCAATTATTATTAAATATCCCGAAAGTTAATTGAAGTTGTAAAATTAAAAATTCGATTGAAAGATTCTCTTTTAGAACTTTAAAGTTTAGTTGAAAAATATCCGCCATTTATCTTTGCCATGATTCGCTACATTGAAATTACGTCACAAGAGCGCTACTATCTTTTCTGGATCGTCACAAGGGCGCTACCATCTTTACTGGATCGTCTTTTCAGTGAACACGAATATTTCTTTCTACACTACGATGCGAATAAAAAAAATACACAATCAATAATATGAGTTATATCATTACTGTTAAAATTCTTCTATTAATAAAATTAGAATTTAATGAGGTTGTCTCCCAGTTTATTTATACTGATGTTAAATAAATACTATATAATAAAAATATAGTTAAATTTATTTAAGCATTTTAATTCACTACAGATTTAATTAATATTATTCTTCTATAATAATAATTCTATGTAGATAATTTGATACTATGCAAATTTTAATATCAAGTGTGATTTGCATGACTCCTTTTGGAAAATCGAATTTCCCGCCAGTGACTTCCTTGAGGTTGGCAGCTCTGTATTTCTCGTGACGAATTAAAAATGGGGACCACATTATACAAGGGACAAGGGGGCGCGTTATAGTAGAGGATCTACGGTAATATTCATAGTGTAATATTGTCCATTTCTACTTATAAAGTTTTTTTCTACTTTTCATTTAATATATACCGTATATACTCATGTATAAGCCGATTTTTTTTCCCAAAAAATGACCCCTAAAAACCACATTCGGCCTATGCGCGGGTCAGAGTTTACAAAAAACTAAGCAATAATTTTATTTATTAATCCGTTTAGATTTCATTTATTAACCCTTTCACTGCATAAATAAATTTCTGACAAGATAAAAGTATTCTCTCTCTTTGCAGCATAATGAGAATTTCTAAAAGGCTGTGGCGGCCTTATTGGAAAAAATGAGAGGGAGAGGGGCTTCAAACGAAACCAGCGCATTTTTAGGTGTTCTCTCATTGCAATACATACTGTAAATGCATTAATCTAAACAGTTACGGTATTCAAAATGGAACATCGAAGCATCGAAGATTCAAGAAGACTAAAAAATTCGATTTCGAAACTTTTTGAACATCGATACATGAGCTACCATCGATACTATCGCCAAGCACTAGCATATGAAATTTAATAGACCTTAACAGCACATTGTTCAATTATAAACAATATACAGTGCATTATTTCACGTCTTTTTCCTCAATTTTCCATCCACTTTTCCAATGTTAAAAGCAAATGCTCTGGGGTCTGGTGATTTGCCCCGGGAAGTGTGCCCCAAACTGCCGTGTGCCTTTTGAACATCGATAGCCTACTATCATGTTCTTGCCAAGTGCGTCTTGAATATCGTCCAAGAATGTTTTAATAAATAAAGTTATATGGTTATAATTAAAATATATTATTACATACACAAAAAAAGATCAGGAATCGATTTCCACAACCAAAAATCAATAAAAAATACATAACTAAAATAAAAATGCGATAGGCCTACTGAAAAATTATCGAAAC